>JAQGBW010004518.1:0-13625 GCA_034698625.1 Julus scanicus
AATTTTCATAAAATTTCATGACATTTTTGAGCAATTTCATAAAATTTCATAATATTTTTTGAGCAATTTCATAAAACCTCATGACATTTTTTGAGCAATTTTCATAAAATTTCATGACATTTTTGAGCAATTTCATAAAATTTCATGACATGGAGCAATTTTCATAAAATTTCATGACATTTTTTGAGCAATTTTCATAAAATTTCATGACATTTTTGAGCAATTTCATAAAATTTCATAATATTTTTTGAGCAATTTCATAAAACTTCATGACATTTTTTGAGCAATATTTCATAAAACTTCATGACATTTTTTTAGCAATTTCATAAAATTTCATGACATGGAGCAATTTCATAAAATTTAATGACATTTTTTGAGCAATTTCATAAAATTTAATGACATTTTTTGAGCAATTTCATAAAATTTAACGACATTTTTTGAGCAATTTCATAAAATTTAAGACATTTTTTGAGCAATTTCATAAAATTTAATGACATTTTTTGAGCAATTTCATAAAATTATCATTAAAATTTCATAAAAACATTGTTTAAATACCGTAAAATCTTTTCTACCTTCCTTCCAAAATTCCTGCGGCACACTTGGAGGGACAACAACAACAACAACAATAACAACAACAACAACTTGTAGGGTCACTTTGCGGCACATCAACTAAAAAAAACAAGAAGCAAAATTTTATAAAAATGGAAAATTAACAGAAATTGAACTATAAATTCACAGTTATTAGACGTTATTTAGCTAATGCGTTGATTTATAAAATATTCTGCTACACATCACAAATTTATGAAATTTATGAAAAACTTCATAAAATTTAATGAAATTTGGAGCCAAATTCCTGTAAAAAATAGTATTATCAGTGTTATGAGTATAAATAATTATAAGGAAAGATAATTTGTTTCTCATGAAAACATTGTTTAAATACTGTCACATTTTGGGTATCTTCCTTCCAAAACTTCTGCGGCACACAATTTGGGTCACTCAGCGGCACATGGGCTAAAAAATACTGTCCATTCCTTGCATGGACAGTTTTTTTTCAATTATTTGGTTAAACCAAGAACCAAAGTGTCCTTCTTGGCTAAATCGGCCCTGAATATGTGTCTGGATGTCCGAGGTCATCGAGTGTTGGAATCGCCTCATTACACACTAGACCACATTTGAAATAAGCGTGAAATCCTATTTTTCTCACATGAAACACAATTCAAGTTATGAAATATAAAAAAACACGACCCTGAGATGTGTTTCTACGATAAGCGACGTCTTCTAATAACGCATTCGCCCCGAGGCCTGCGGAGTTAATGAACTTCTACAACTCAAAACACTAAACTTTTACCCATTACTCTTCGTGGAACACTGCTTATCGTCCATTTAGTCCACTTAGGCCCACTAAACAAGGGTCTAAACTGCCAAGGTACATAATAGGAAGCCATTTAATCTATGCTGGCATCGATGCTTCAGTTCACAAACACATTTCTCTGGACAACCAATCAAATGTCCGAGTTTCTGCAATTGTTTTACCAGTTCCAGCAGAACATCTTTGTTACGGATAATATTTACTAAATACGAGAAAAATAAAAACTGTGTTAGAATTTCCGAGAATTTAAATTAAAATCGATATTAGTTTGAAGGATGTAGCCTCAATGGCAAAAGTTGGTGTCTTGTTTTCTCCACGCCAATTGCAGATGCAATGGATGAGAGAATCCATCGATGACGTCTATTTCAGACTTAAATCATGTGATTAACAACAGAATTGAGTAGAATAATACACATTTTCCAAATGGAAACAATGTTTTTTGAAGTAAATTTCTTAAACAGAATCTGCGAAGGAAGTTGATGTATTTATATCCTATAATGTTGGAAATCATGAATGTGTATATTATAATATTAAACTGCATTAATTCTTCTAATATTACTCTTATATTTATTTCCTGTCGGTATTATTTCCACACATAAAGCCATAACATGTTAACAAAAAATTCTAGGACAAAGAAAGCATTATTTTGATTTATATTAATTGCAATGGGAAAAATTGATTCCGATTACGAACTTTTCGGTTCACGGAACAAAAAGTATCGATGAAAGTGTAGCGGTACACTTCAGAAGACACGAAAACTATGATATATATCACTACGTACGGGTTTTTTTTAATTCACTTCCGTTAATTTAACTTAAAAAGTTTAGTTAAATGAACATTATTCGAACAGTGATGTGTAGTTTATTTACCGTGCGTGCTTTTCAAATTCAAATTCCAGGAATACTTTCTAAAACACTACCTGAAAGTGTTCCTCTTCCTCTCTTTCACGCGTTGCTCCCCTAAGAAATTTGATTTTATTTTCAGTCAATTCAATTAAACTATCGTAATAATAAATACGAAAATGATTTTTAAAAAATTAAAGAACACTCGTTCCATTCTACGAATATGTGCACGTGAAGTTGTTCTTTTCTTTGCTCGCGCCCACGAGCGAAATTTCACGTGACTTCCGGAGAACGGAAGCACGCGCTAGATAAATGGAACGTTCGATTTTTTTAATGTTCCAGCGATTTTTTTTTTTTTTTTTTTTTGCATTTTATTTTATATAATTTAAAGTGAGAAAATTTCAAAGTTAGATTAAAATGTTCTTCAGTTACGAAGGAAAGTTGGATAAACTAATTGAACGTAAGTGTTAAACGCCGTTAATTCGCATTCAAATGACCTCATGTTCACATGCAAATTACGTTAAATTTTCGCACAAATTACGTAAATGTCGTCTTATTTTTCATTCAAATAACTTTTCATAAACAACGGTATCTTAATTTTCACACAAATACGTCACATATTGTCATTTAAATCACGTTAATTGTCCATAAAGTGAGTGACATTCAAATTTCGTCACATTTACATACAATTTTGACATAAATAACGGCACATTTCCATATAAATGAGGTGACAATTTCCCCACACAAATGATGTCCAATATCCGAATTCTCCATAACTATGTCACCACATTTTCCCACTCAAATCATGTCTAATAAGTGACGTACACATGACAACAGACATCCATACAAAATTTACAAATGATGATAGATTTACATTATAAATGTGGTGACACTTTCCCATTCAAAATAACGCCACATGTCCACACAAATGACGTAAAATTTTGATAAAACTCACGGTTTTAGTAAATCTTTACAGGCATGATGAAATATTTTTCAAGTCTAATTGACGTTGCTTCAAACTGGTCATTTATAAGAAAAAAACTGTCTAGAAAATGCCATGACGCCATTTTCGGTCGGATAATTATCATATAATACATGTAGCATTATTACATGATGTAGATTTTGATTAGAAATTTAACTTCTTCTGCAAATGAAGTCGGAAGTTGTGCAGCTGTCAACAAAGACCGCCGTCAATGTCCTGAGAAACAAACGTTGATAAGCGTCTCACAATCACTTTAAAATGCAGAATTCTCATGAAAAATTGAGTAAAAATGAACAAAACCAGAAATATAAACGGAGATGATGGAGTTATGCACCTTCGCATTAACATAACAGGAACAACAAAAAAAATAACGAGTAGGAAGTACGTTTTTAAAGTACTACATCATTTTGATATCATAACTCCACGTTTGCGTTTCGGGTTTCAATGTCACAAATATTTAATTTCCATTTCCTTATTATGAAACACTGTTTTCTAGAAGTTTAAATATTTATACGTTCATTTTTGGGCTTTGTTTTTGAAATTAAATCAATCAATGTCACATTTTTCTGCCATAATTCTTCGCTAAGTAGCCACTAAACCGATGGAATTTAACAAACTGACATCTAATTATGTTTTTATTCAAATTTCCATCATTGAAGGTGGGAAGATAGCCTTGTGTAGTCATGACTTGCACTACATCCAAGCAACGCCATCTATTCACAGAAATCTTAACTACAGGAAAACTAATACTACAGTTTCCCCTAGAAATGAAATATAAACTTGCCTGTGACCTTTCATGTTCATAAAACAAATTTACTTGACATTCCTGAGTCATCCTGACACCTGAAAATTAAAAAATATGACACTATGCCTAACAAATTTTTGTATTTAGTATCCAAACTTTTTTTTTTTAAGGCTAGGGGAGACCGGGGCACAGTGGGTAACTTTTTAGAATTCATTTTTTTCCGGAAAATATTTAACTCGTAGTACTTTAAAAGAATAACACAGTAATATACAATCCTTCAGGATCTGTATACATTTTGTCATCGTTTTAGAGCTACTAGTTTTTTTTGCTATAAAAGATTAAAGTTGGTTGAGCAGACTGTTCCATTTTGCCCTATACCGGGGTACAGTGGTCCACGCCAAATTAACACAAATTTTACAAGAAAAAGAACCCAACATTGATTAATTGTGTCTAATTCAGCACGTCAATTAAAAATTCCAGATATAAATAACAAAAACGATTAAAATTAACCGTAATTACAGCAGCTTTCATATTTTCACCTCTTACTCGTCCAAATGTGGTTTTTTCTGTGATTGTGAACCATTTTTACTTTAAAACAAATTTGGACATGGTTTTTATTTAAAGTTATGATTAATGAGAAAATATACAAATATTTTCCAAAAACATTAATCGGGGTAAGTTGGGACATGTCCCACTGTACCCCATATAACCAATTTGATTTGCATAAGGCCTTACAGCTGACCACGTGGTTAATTAACATAAACTTTAGTTTGAAATTATAGCTGGATATATACACTCGTCAATGATATATATCGCAGCATCACTAATGATTTATAATTACACCTAGAATAAAAATCCAGTTGAGTTGAATAATTACTTTTCAAGAAAAATACAAATATCTTCTTCTAAACTTGCGTCAGATCGCAGAAATTTTGGTTAATGAAAGAGTGCTGCATACAGCTTCTTTGCAAATCAAAAGCATCGGGTTGCTCATAAAACCTGATTTTATAAATACCTTGTACCACTGTACCCCATGTTCCCCCTATAGAGATACATGGTCCTATACAATTTTTCCACTTGGAATATGCCTTCGGGTAAACGCCCTGGCCCTAAGTTAACCCACACGATACCTCATAACTTGATGTTTCTCTATTAGATGAGTTTAAACCGAGGTCCGGTGTTGATTGTTGCTTGTTAAAGACCCCTCGAGAGGGAGTGGAAGCCCCCCTCATAGACAAATTCCCAGGTAGGTGACCTCGCCATCGACTTTCCGAGACCATAAACTTTGTTTTCTAGAAGCTGGTAAATTTCGTGAATTTCCAGAAAATCCTACCCCTATCTGTGTGAAAGCACTCTTTAAGAATAATCCGAAAGTTACCTTAAAACCGGCTCTTTATTTAAACTCTTGGCATATTAACACTCGCGCTAACTCTGTTTACTCCGAATAGTATCTTTGGCAGCTTTTAGTAAATTATCGAAATCAAATGGGTCTTCCTTCCTTATCTGCGTCAGTGGGATTGGGCGCCTTTTGTTATTCAGGGAATCTGAACACAGAAAATTCAAACATCAGTTAAGGAAGTCTCGCGACAAGTTTAAAAACTCCGGTCCCTTGAAACGCGTGTTAAAAGGGTATTTTTATCCGCAAATGGCACGACAAGAAAAAATCATTCTAAACGTGACCTTACCCAAATCCGCATAGTTTTCCAGGCAAAATAGACGCCTGCCGCCTAGGGATAGTTCGTACTTTGGCCACGCAGGGTCGTCGTTGCCATCTGAAATTTTAATGTCACGTTAACTCAAACTCTGTTTCAAGTTCCCGAATATCAATAAAAATGAACACCGATTAACTCACGCTCCAAAGCTTTGAAAGCGTCTCTGGTGAAGGTGAAAGTGATAAAACCGAAGCAATCTCTAAAAAATAGGACATATTGAAAACTAATTACTTAATGTTACAATTGTGATACAAAAAACAGCCCGTATAGGCAACATTTCCAACTGAGAGAAAAGACCCACTGCAAATGCGAGTGTTGCGGTCCGAGACCTCTCTCGATCGAATTTTATTGCTAGTGGACACTCTCTGATAGCGGTTCGCAAAAACGTAATTTTGAGAGCAGCTGCCGAGAGCTAGGCCGAAATTGTAGCGAATTTCCACATTAAGGAAACGTATCTTTCCGTGATTGGCCAAATAAACACAATTTTTGAGAGTGATCGTGAAAGCAAATTTTTGACGAGTTGCTCGCTGTTGAACTTTTCAGCCAAGTTATAAACTTGGATTATAAATCCACGGTGTGTCGCTAGCCGTTTTACCGATTACATAGGTTAAAACACGGCATTACCTGTTGCGTTCCCGATAATGAAGAGTGATGTCTTCGATGGAACCGAAAATCTGAAATCGCTTCCTAAGATCCACTTTCGTCGTACCGGACTTAATATTCCCCACATGCACAACCCTCCTGTCCTCCTGATGACGAGAAACAAAAAACAAGTTTATTCGGTTAGGACCGGATTTTTTAAACTGAAATCCGAAACTAACGACGGAGGATTATTACAATTTGCTTTTTCTGTTCATCAGATTTCCTCCTTTCGACATCTTGCGCCGAGTTGCCAC
Organism: Julus scanicus; assembly: GCA_034698625.1. NCBI lineage: Eukaryota > Metazoa > Arthropoda > Diplopoda > Julida > Julidae > Julus > Julus scanicus. The sequence goes on from JAQGBW010004518.1 coordinate 6,547, forward strand.
GAGAATGCGAACCAGACCTAGACCTGACAAAAAAAATTACGTGAAATCGTATCGGTCCTTGTAAACACGAAAAAAAGCCCTAACGAGCTTTCGGTGATTTTCCTACCTGCTGTCGTAGAGATGTATTTGTTTGCAATTGTGCCTTTGCTCGTTTCTCCTAACGGGCGAACGTGATGCAGAGCGCGAGTCACACGATGACCCTGACGAGGAAGATAACGAAGAAGTACAACTTCGACAAGGGCTTCGGCTCTGAGATCTCGATGACCCCGAATGAGAAGGCGAGCGAGATGACGCTTTTCTGGTAACGAAAAATTCAACATCTTGGTAAACTCTTAGGAGCTCCGAGTCTTATTTAATTCCCACAAGTTTAGGGCCTTATCTCGGGAGGGAAAACAAAGCCAGGGTGAACAAATATAGTGATTCCTAAGTGCCCCAACTATTATTCGTGTGAATATCAAACATTTACGTAAAACTTGGGCTATTAAAGTCGTAAAACAAACATGAGTGATTTGGGAGGGACCCAAAATTGAGTTTTTGCAATTTTGACAATTTCTGTATTTTCTTATTATTTTACTCGTAAAAGACCCTCGCAAAGCAACCCATGCAAAGTAGGGGCTTAAGTGATTTTGTTTTATTTTTTTCACGAAGAAAGGATTTTAGCACCTGGCAAATTTTGTAATGTGGTAACTTTTTCAGGATTCCAAAAAAAAATTACCAAAAACTGGCCCAAAGTATCCATTTTTGGGTAACTTTTTTGGTACTATGAAGTTATCGGGCCTCAATTTACCTTAAAAAAGGTATATTTAATTCAAGACAATTTCATTTTGACAAAATAATGTTAAATTAACTACTTTCTCTACTATTTTAATTTTAAACTATTTAGATTTTAAGTAGAATAATTCTGTTTTTAAAACTAAAATATTTAGCGGGATTTTACTCGTCTTGGCCAAGTTATAATTTATTTATTATTATACTGGGAGGCTCACTTGATATATTTATTTATATTATTACATAAACTAGGTTAGGTTGATGGATCAGATCTGACATTGTATTACGCCTCTGTAAATTTAGGCCCGATAACTTCATAGTACCGTTTTTATATATATAATTTTCTTTTTTACGGAAACAATTACTATGGTATCATTATCGAATTGTATTTTTATAACATCCAATGAAACTGTGAAACGCTGTGAAAAATAAAAAACAAAATTGCGGTTTTGGAAAACGATAAAATCTTTTTTTTAAAAAAAAACATAAGCGAGTATTTTCACAAAAATGTGAGTCGTCTAAAAGAAAATCTACGTTTTTTGAAATGAATGCAGCCCACCGAGCTAAAAAACCATGAGCGGGAGACCAGTTTCACACCTTCTGTTTCTGGATGGGGGTGTCCGAAGTTTGTTACGAGACTGGCGTCTTCCTTGTACGGATTTATTTATTTCCGTTGATTTAAACGCGGGAGATGGCGATCGGGATTTCGCCTCGCATTTGATACTCGTATAACTTGATGAGAGTCTGCATGGCACGCTTTCACTTTTATTGTCTATGGATATTGTATACGACTCCACAAACGTTTTCGTCCTTTTCCTTTGGATGGAGCTATTGCTGGTGCTTCTGCTTCGAGTCTTTGTCATTTTTAGGACTTTCTCCGCAACAACGGGTATCTGCTCAGGTTTGGGCGTTGCGTACATAGTGAGGTAGGATGGCAGCTTATTGTACACCGACTCCACGTCCGACTTCGGCAAATGTCCAGCACTTTCTTTGCCAACTTCCTCTTTGGCACAAACATTTTCGGAGATCCTCTGCGGCACGATGGACGTGTAATAGTCCGGCAACTTGGAGTAAAGCGACTCTGGCGCCGTTTGTGTCGTTGCGGTTTTTGCAGCAAACTCTGGCGCCGTTGGTGTCGTTGCGGTTTTTGCAGCGAACTCTGGCTTTAGCAAACTGACTTGTTTGGAGTTGGCGACGGCCGTGGCTGTGGACAAACAGATCTCGACAGGACCACTGGACAATGAAAAGTAACTGTGTTCTCGTAGGATAGCTTCTGCATTTGGTGGTTGTTTCGGTACTGGCAGCAGCGGTGGTTGTTTCGGTACTGGCAGAAGCGGTGGTTGTTGCGTTACCTTTAGCGGCAGTGGTTGTTTGGGCACTGGCAGCGATTGTTGTGGTAACTTTGGTCGTGGTGATTGTTGCGCTACCATTAGTGCCGCTGGTTGTTGCGGTACCTTTAGCGGTGGTGGTTGTTGCGCTACCATTAATGCCGCTGGTTGTTGCGGTACCTTTAGCGGCGGTGGTTGTGTGGTGGACACTGACAACGGCTGTGGTTGTTTCGTCACTGACAGCAGCGGTGGTTGTTGCGATACCTTTAGCAGATGTGGTTGTTGTGGCACCCTTTGCAACTTTAGTGGCGGTACCTTTAGTATCGGTGGTTGTTTGGTGGACACTGGCAGCGGCTGTGGTTTTGTCACTGACAGCAGCTTTGATTGTTGCGGTACCTTTAGCGGCTTTTTTTGTTGTGGCACCTTGAGCGGCCGTGGTTGTCGTGATACCTTCAGCGGCACCTTTGGCGGCGTTGGTTGTTGCGGCGCCTTTAGCGACGGTGTTTGTTTTGTCACTGGCTGAGGCCCCTTTAGCGGCTTTGGCTGTTGCGGGACCTTTGACCGCGGTGGTTGTGGCTGCGTTTTTAGCGGCGGTTGCTGTTCCACTGGTGGCAATACTAGCGGATCCCTCTTCAGAATTATCGAAAATCTCGGTAGCTGAGATGGTTGTTTGTGGTTCGTAGCTATTTCATTCAAGCGTTTATGTTTTGGTTTATCGCACAATTTGTGCCGAACTTTCGGTAAACCAGATTTTTCTGCAAAATTACAGAAATATAAGTTATTAAAAGATGAAATAATAATTTTTTAAAAAAACATCAGAATCGGTTCCCACACATACTTTCCGATTCTTCGAACTGCTCCAGTAGAGTCTTCATGTCGGGAGCTTCTATCGCTACACGAAACCACAAATGTTTCAAACTTTAAACATTTGCTCGGCCTTCTCGAAACGCAGTTAAGAACAAAGAGCTTACCAGAAAGAACTTGATTGTACGTTGTCCGCGGCGTGCTTTCCTCAGCTGGAACGTTGCTTTCTGCCGACTTGATATTTGTGTTCGGGACAAACTGGTTAAAACTTGCATCGTCGATCAGTTCGGAAGCCAGCGATAAAATTTCGTCCGCGTTGAAGCCGCTCGGTCGCGCCAGCTGCGGCATATCTACCAAACCGTTCTCCCAGAGGTTGAGCACATTGTCGAATTCCTTTATGGCGATATTTAGATCGCTATCCTGAATTTGAAACACGTAATGTCACCAACAAACTTGCAATCGCCACCTAAACACTTTTTCACCCAAATTCAAGCCAACGTGTTCGCATTTTCATTGCGTAGCTGCATACCGAATCTGTATTGTTGTTGCATAAAAGCTCCTGCGGTATTATTTCCCGACTGATGTTGCTCATAATGGATTTCAGCAAGGGGTCCAGCTCACTCCATTCACATGATTGATTCTACAAAAAAATGAATGAAAATTATTTAAAAGCTACTTGAGAGAAGCTGAATCTCACGGTCACGAGAGTACAATTATAATGCAGTTTTTTCCCCGGTTAATCCACGTATCGATCTACCGATACGACGATACCCCATTTAATAAGTTTTACCCACTTAAGAAGTTTGAAAACTCCTATCTCTTGAAAAACGTATTACCAGGGTTCTACTGCATCAGATACGAAGTTTTTACACGTGTCTGTACGTAAAACACCTATCGCAAACATTTATCTAACCGTATTTAAAAGCTTATCTTGGCCTTTAAGCATATTTGTAGATTACGATTCAGGTGAAAATTTCGCGGTTAGTAGCGACACGAATGTCATGGAAGTTTCTGCCCATTCGGTTATCGCCACAATTTCACAAAACTAACTTTCCGAGCGATAATATCTGTATCCAAAGCGCCAAAATTATGTTTTTAATACGAGTGTAATCGGACTGTTATCTCACTTTAAAAGTAAATGCGGAAAATTCGGATAAAACTTACGTCTACAAATTTAACATTTAGAAACATGAACTGAATTGTCAAATATCTTTTTGAGACGGAACCTCGGAAGGTTGAGATTAACTCTCGGGAAAAATTCTAGATGGCTTTTCATTTGAGCATTATTTTCAGCCGATTGCTCTATCACAAGCACATGACGAGCACCCTTAATACTGTGTCCACTTGAGAAATCTCAGAGAGTATATTAAAGATCCAACGGATAAGGTACCGTATGAACCTTTCCCTTCTGTAATTCATTGACAACACATAATAAAGTCAATAAAGGCCCCAAGAGACCCAACTCATCTCACATATGGTAATGTAGTTTTGCCATTTCAAGCAGGACCATTGCAAGATTTTCATTGGCACTAGGGAATTTTATTTACAGAGGCCCATGACCCAATGTTTCATTGACATTCCAACATTGCCGATGAAAGGTCCTTCCAAGAGTAAAAGGTGACCACTGACAACAATCAAATAGGCAAACATAGGGTCCATTCAACGGATAAGGACCGTATGAACCTTTTCTTCCACTAACCATTGACAACATATAAGAAGTTCAATAAGGGCACTAAGAGACCCAACTCATCTCACATATGGTCTTGTAGTTTTGCCATTTCAAGCAGGACCGTTGCAAGACCTTCACCGGCACTAGGGAATATTATTTCCAGAGGCCCATGACCCAAAGTTTCATTGACATTTCCACATTGCTGATGGATGGTCCTTCCAAGAGTAAAAGGTGGCCACGGACAACAGTCAAACAAGCAAATATAGGGTCCATCCAACGTATAAGGACCGTATGAAACTTTCCCTTCTAAAATCCATTGACAACACATAATAAGGGCACTTAGAGACCCAGCTTATCTCACATACGGTCTTGTAGTTTTGCCATTTCAAGCAGGACCATTGCAAGATCTTCATTGGCACTAGGGAATTTTATTTCCAGAGGCCCATGACCCAATGTTTCATTGACATTTCAACAATGCTGATGAAAGGTCCTTCCAGAGTAAAAGGTGGCCACAGACAACAGTCAAACAAGCAAATATAGGGTCCATCCAACGGATAAGGACCATATGAACCTTTCCCTTCAATAATACATTGACAACACATAATAAGGGCACTTAGAGACCCAGCTTATCTCACATACGGTCTTGTAGTTTTGCCATTTCAAGCAGGACCATTGCAAGATCTTCATTGGCACTAGGGAATTTTATTTCCAGAGGCCCATTAACCAAAGTTTCATTGACATTTTAACATTGCCGATGAAAGGTCCTTCCAAGAGTAAAAAGTGACCACGGACAACAGTCAAACAAGCAAATATAGGGTCTATCCAACGGATAAGGACCGTATGAACCTTTCCCTTCTAAAATCCATTGACAAAAACAGAAGAAGTGCAATAAGGGCACATATAAGAATACTGTAAATAGTCTTACGCCATCATTGTTTACATCCAACTCATTCTTCGACTCGCAGGGAAGTGCCGGCACAGTAGAACTGCTTAAGTCCAAATGAGGTTCCATCCTGAAATAAAGACAAAAAAATAATAATTAATTTCATGTTAATAATGACATAAAAATACAACAACCGTAACGGTAATTCTTGACGGAAGTTTTCTGCATTCTGGTTAACGCAAACCTTACATCAGGATGTTTTCCAAGATTAAACCTTTCCTGTAAAATACACGAGTGTGCACTTGACCTCCATGTCTTTATCAATTTCCAAGAACTCTACAGGTTGGGAATGACAACCAGGAAAACTTTGTTTCATCGTAACGATACACATTTGTAAGTTTTTTAAGCAAAAACTACGCAGAACATGAACTGATTACAAATTTTGGCGTTTGAAGTACTTTCGTACTTGTAAAAACTTGTATTTTAAGACTGCCAAAGAGACCTTGTCTAATACTTTTCATTCAAGGTTACAGTAAAATGTGGCTAATATTTTGGGCCATTCTTAAATTACTCATGTCTGGTTTTCGAAATTTGTAGCCTACAATTTTACACAAATATGTGTGATATTCACATGAATAATAGTTACCGCATTTAGGAAGGCCCAAAGTTACCTTTACTGGCCCAAAAGTACTCCACTTGCCCTAAGTTATCCACACTGGCCTAGTCAACCCCACTGGGCAAGAGTATCCACCTTTCACGATACTTGCAAAAATATGTTATATAGGTGGGTATCCACCAAAAGAAACTTACCACATGAAAAACATACACAACAAACATACGCTTACAAACATTGATGTGTCCAGAAGTGTTTGCCAAATTTTGATGTTTTTTGATGTGTCGTAGCGATCGCTCGAGAGGCAGTCCGGATCAAAGGAATTTGCCACACATGTTTCTAAAAACATGCTGAAAACAATGTTTTAGTGTTTTTTGTGTATGTTTGATGTTTATGTTTATAATTCTTTTGGTGAATACGTAGCTTAAGACTGCCGAAGAGACCTTGTCCAAAAGTTTTCATTCCCACATGGAAAGAAGAAGCGCAGAAAGTACATGTTTAGAATCTGCGCGATACAATGTCTGTTGAATTATGAAACACATGATTCTAATCATTATATTTTCAAATGCAATTTATCTTTTTTGTGGCATGTGGCCAAGTAGCAGAAATAAAAAAAAAACATAGTAGCAGTGCTAAAACATCTGCAAAAAATTGGCTAACTGCCCAGTGAAGATGGGCTGAATATGCTTGCTGGTTATTTAACAATTTTTAAAACTATTCCAGGCTGGTCCTGATAAGAAAAGAGGAAGTAGGAAGACTTGGTAAAGAAAAAGAGTACTACAGTTCAGTTGTGGATATTTTTAGAGGAACTACTCTGGAATTTGTCTGGAAACTTTGTTCGGTGATGTTGAGGGGCATAAAAACATCTTAAGGTCATCAGAATCTAAACATTGCCCGGGAATGTTCAATATACGAAGATTTTTAGAGAAACTACCCTCAGGGTGTCCACCCAGCTTTACCCAAAATAATAAAGGAATAAAGGAATTTTCGGGTAAAAAATAAAGGAAGAATAAA
>JAQGBW010004519.1:0-13622 GCA_034698625.1 Julus scanicus
ACCGACCTCGACCTGGGAGCGAACCCAGCATCTTAGGATCGAGAGGCAAGCACGTAACCCACTCGACCATCAGCGTCGGCTGCATATCTTTGATTAGAGGTGGAGGTAAATGTTTATATTATTACCTGACGAAGCCTCGACAAAACCGCCACATCTACAAGTAATTCCAATGTTACAAATTGAAATCGAATGTGCTGCATCCAGTCAATTAAACAAGTTTGGCGCAATCTCGATCAATAAATCCAAAGGCATGAATTAAGTTGCTTCTGCTTTCTTTGGTTGTTTATTTTTCCCATCATTTGAGAAGTTGGCATCTTGCTGGGTGTCTAATAAAGTAGATAAACTAAACGTTAAGGAATTTTCAATGCAAAAATCTTTCGAACATATTTGAATTTTTAAAAAAAAAATTAATGGCGGAATTTGCATTATCATGAGTAGAATTTCATGGTCATTAGATGGTCGTTTTACATCATCCAAATACATTTTGATGTAATGTATAGGGATAATTCAAAATGACGACATGACAGCAAGTGCACCATTAAATGCAATTTATACGCTCATAAAGAACCTATAGATGGGTTATTCAAAACAACATTTCGATATAGAGTGCTATATGACTTATTATTAAATATAGAAGAACCTGTGTAAATGAATAATAACCTCTCGGTGCCAGTTCCGACTTGGGTCCCTCCCCAATGAATAAACCTCCTTAAAGTAATAATGAATAATTCGTATCGGCCCCAATGATTTTATAAGGCAATATATCAACAAGTGCAAAAAATATCAAACTAAATGAGGTTGACACGTTCCTGGTTACATTGAACCACTCAATAAGTGCAGATTCCACTTCAGATTTTGGCTCAGATTTCTTCAGTGTTCTATAGAGATTGTGGCTAGGCTGACCTTGATTTTGAAATTTTTCTTAAACCACTGTAGGAGTTACTTGTGTGAAGCACTTGGATGATCCCTTTTCTAATGACACAAGGCTATAAGGACAGCAGGAGATTCAAGGCAATTCTGTACTTTTATTTGCACTAAAATTGCATGTTTCACCGATACCAAGAGTATGCTTTTAAACAGGTTCTACTGTACCTTAATTGTTACTAAACCTAATTATTACCATTATCAGGTATAATATCATTAATATATATTCCAACATATTCATTATAATAAAACAAACTTTTTTTAGACTTACCCAAATTGATGTATAAGCTTCGGCCCTCCTTAGTGCATGCCTCGTCCATTCCCCAGCCTACAATCAAGACCTCGACTCAGGTGTTTGCTGTCGAAAAGGAGGTTTTATGTTCCATTAATTACAAAATATATGTATATCCATGCATATGTCAAGAGGAGATTCATTACTATTGTTAGGATTTACCTAAAGTACTATTATCGCACTAAAATGTTTAGGACTACAAAACTACACGAAATAAATTCATATGGGCGCCGCCATTTAAAAGAGTCAGTGCAGTGTTGCAAGCACCAGTGTCAAAAATCTTTATCCGCAGGCGTTACTTTGATAGGGAGTTTTCAGATCGTCCCTAGCAGTATGACAACACTGTTTCAATGTTCCTAAACTGAAAATATAAAGTAAAATATGAATATAATGACACCATGTTTAAAATTATACATGCACAACCGGGTAAAGAAAATCACTTTAAAAACACACATTTTGGTAAAGCCGGCTCTCCACCAAGACGTACTTGCACGTCTATACAAGTATTTACACACATATGCAAAAAGGTTTGCCCTCCGGGTTGTTTTCAGCCGCCATTTTGTAAATATATACAAATATCAAAATTGTGCACCTATTAAATGTCTTTAATAGCTGTACAATTTTGATATTTGCATATATTTAAAAAATGGCGGCTGAAACAAACCCGGAGGGCAAACGTTTTTGCATATGCTTGTAAAAACGTGTTTATACGTACATGTACGTCTTGGTGGAGACCCGGATTAAGACGCATTCAAATTATGAAGGATCCCTTAACTTGTCTTTAAAATTGCTGAGGACTCCACATAGACAATTTTATACTATGGACTGTTACTTAACAATAACAACCTATATTATCTTTTGTATAAAATATATATTTTATGAATTTAATGTTTACTTAAATGTATGAATTCAATGAAATTGAAAACTCAACATATCAGGGTATTAGAGAATACTTTTGGTTTAGCGAATCATTTCAACAAATAGTGCTTCTCATGACATCATATCACTTTGTTAGATCAAATTATCTGTACTTTTTGAGATCAATATTTGCGGCAAATGCCAGCTAAACTATTCGGTTAGAGATCAATAGGATTTCAGAAAAAAATACCATATAAACCGCAGAGAAACTTGAAAGATTTCGAAATCGAGCGTTGGATGTTTAGAATGGACTAACTCATTTATTTCTATTGTTAGTTTATTGATTGTTACATTTTTCTGGTCAAGCTGAAAATCATTTTGCAGAAATTCTTTTGTTAGACGCTCCCCATGTCGTCAATGTCAGCAATCAAATTCGTTTTCTAAATTTGAGAAATTTGGGAAGTGTTTTGTGCTTTGAGCGCCTGATAAATATAATGCAGTATTCAGTGCATGTATAATACATACATTGTATTAAAAAATATATATAGCAATATACATGCACCACTTAATTGTTCCTTAAAGAAAACTGCTCAAATTTCTAAAGTAATACACAAAGCAACTTAATTCCTTTAATTTGGTATCATGTTATATATAGATATTTTCAAAATAGATTTATTTTCTTTTATGCTCATGCATCAAAATATTAGGGTTAGAAAAAAAGATACTTTTGTTAAACATTATAGGCCTTGAAACATTTAAAACTGGTAGACCATGATGATCACATCTCTTGGTTAGGACCATTATCATTCTGCTGTTAGACACATCGGAAAGCATCTGAAGTGTTTCCATCAAATATTTCTTGCATTGTAATGTCGCAGTTGGTAAAAGTTTTGATGCGTGAAGAATACTTCAGATCAATAATGTAATTTTCTGATTTATTGTAGTTTGCCACAAGGAGTGAATTATATTAAATTTGCCAAAGAGATGGCCATTTTGATGCTAAGCCTCAATCATTAAATGATTGCGATTGAGATATCATTGTGAATTTAACTGACCGTTTCTTTTAAAAAAGAAGATATATTGCTAAACCATCGGTTTCCATTCCCTGTCTGTTTAAAAAAAAATTTGGTGATCGAGCTTTTCAACGATATAGGTTTCTTTAAGCATATAACTGACAGTGCAAGTATAGCCAAATCCATCACCTCAACCAATATAAAATGTAATATATAAACTATTTTCCTTTAAAACATCCAAGATATTCGTCGATTGTCTTAAGAAATATATTATTATTTAAGCTTCATTTATTGTGAAGTATGTGATGTTAGACAAGTACTGTGTAATGTCCCACGACATAATTTTGGACTAAAATGCTGTTGTTTTCAAAATTTTACAGCACCATGGATTACATATGAAGAATTTTACACTAAAAGTAAGTAAGTCGTTGGACACTACACAGTTCTTCTTATACATCACATACTTCACATTAAATGAATCCTAAATTTCTATACATTTGCTATTTTACTTATTAAAACAGTACTGGCCATTCTAAAATGTTATACATGTACATAAACATGTATTGTTCAGATTAATTCGTATTGTTTGCTTTGGACTTGTGCATGCGATTTTTCTTTCCCAATACCAAAATAATCATATATTTTATTAATCAATACATGCTTTCTTTCATATTTTTCATGCGCATTATTTACCCGAAATCCATTAATTTTCTAAAAACGCTAGCGGATGGCAATAATTTGTAAGAGGTATTGCGTAGAAAAATAATGATGATAATCTATTAGCATCATCATCAATTATTAATAATCCGCAAGTGTTTTGAACTTGTGTTGCTCTTTTCCATAAGATATGCTAAGAATAATGTAGAGTTAGTAGGCAGTTCTATCAAACTTTTGGCAATAATGACACCTATACTGGGTAATCTTTTCAACTCACTCAAGTTTGTTCTTACTTAGGAAGCAGTATGCAAATTTGAAACTTATCAGTTTTTTCCATCTGGCAGTCCGGGTAGGTTTTAACTTAAAATTATCTATGGAAATTTTGCTTTTTAGGAGTAATGATATTACCGTATACCTTACCTTCGAACGTTACTGTCGTGGTTAAGTGATTAAATAATGCAAAATCCTTGGGGGTAAGTATGTTCAACAAATCAACATCTAGAAGCAAAAAGTGAATTAAGTCTGATTTTTTTATTTTCAGTTCAGCAATCAGTTTGGAAAAAACACCAAAAAAACTGTTTACTTAAAAAAAGTTGGCCTCGTTTATTTCAATCTTATTCGGCATCGGTAAGTGGTGATTTTGATCTTTAATCCACTTCACATAATTCAATCTTTGGTTAGTATGACTTCCTCATTAAATAAATTAAATGTGTTCTGTACCTTATAGCATAAAGCAGTGTTTTAATACCTTGTCTCCAGGTATGCTCGACATCAGTATATATAGTGACATTAGTTGAAACTTGTTGTATATTGCATGAAATTTGTCACAAAATTTAATAAAGTTCTAATATATCGCCTTTAAGTTCCCCTTTAAGTCACTAAAATGGAGTTGTACAGTTTGGTACCTTGCATTCCACCTGCTTCACTACAGATATATTTAATTCAAAATGCAGTGAATTATAATTGCCATTAATAATCTTTAATTCATCAATTCCGAAACGCCGTAACTGTAATTAAATATTAATATTGCCTTCAATATCATAAATTGATGATTTAATTGAGTTTGACGAACCGTTCATTTTAAGTCAGCACTAATAAGGTATGAGCCGGATGAGGGGTTGGAAATAAACATGTTACAATGACAAGTATGATGCAGAACAGATTCCAAACTCTCCACAAACCGCATTCTGATATAGCTTTCAAATTGCACATTATTGTCCCAACCACATCTAAAAAGGCTAGTTCAGTTTATCTGGGTCTTGTTTGCAGCTAGTAAATGCATCATGCTCTGAACTATTGACCTTAATAGCAATTTGTTTGCTTTCACTTGCACCTGGATGACAGAAAGGTGAAAGATTGAGAGTTGAAAACATGTTGCGGTTTGTTAAGGCCTGACTCTTAAAAAGCATGCAGTAAAATCAAAAGCTTCTCTTTTATTTAAACGCTTTTCCCCCCAATAGCTTTATGTGCATCAGACTTAGTTTTTTTTTCATTGAAAACATCGATTTGCTTTTATCCAAAAGGGGCGTCTAGGTCGGTTTGGATAAAACAGCATTCCGTTATATTGTCAGATTTAAATTGATGGAAAAAGCGAATTGATGAAGCAGAGGGTTTACTTCAAATACTGTGGCTTCTCGCACTGTTTACCATTTGCCTCAAGATGGCTTTGAAAAGAGCAACATCCATTATGCGAACTCTGTAGTTTTATTTTGAGAATAAATGCAATTGTGTAAATGTGGCCTTTGTAATCATTTCCAAATCTTTCCTACGTTTCAAATAAGCAAAAGGCACGAGCTATTGTCTGAAATTGTTGGATTTGTAATTTTATCCTGACTTTAAAAAACGATCAATGAACATTTACTGTTATTCCCCTCTTTTCAGAAATTTTCTCTTTTGTGTACGTATTGGTTTTAGTTTCTTGCTTTGTAATCCTTAGAAAAGATTAGGTCCACTGTCAACTAATTTATTTCTTTGTAACTATAATAGGGTCATCTAGATGTGTTCAATTTTCAAAGAGGAAGACAATGATATATTGTAAGCAGCTTGCTTATACGGGTGGAAACATTATATTTGATACATGTATGGGAAATTACATAAATGGACACGTACTTTATTAGAAATTTCGCAAATATGAACTGCCTGCGAACATGACTGCTTTCTAATATATGCATATCTGCACACTTTCAATGTAAGTGATATGCACTATATGGTTCTATATTTGTTTTCACCCAGACAATTTGCAGAATTATGGAAACTACCAAGGGCTCTAATCTATGATCAAACTAATGTCAACACCTAGACTTGAATTGATCAGCTGAAGGCATAATATTTTGTACTAAGCATAATGATGAAAATATGCACCTTTTTCAGATGCTAAGTATGTGTCTGGAGAAGACCTCCAAAGGGCGCAGTAATCATCTTATCTGGCTGCATTATTGCATCGTGAGTGCGTAATATGAGCTTAAATTGCTTCAAGAAATTTTAGGATTGCAGATCTCCTGCGTGGAAAGCTTCATGTTGAAGATATATTCTCCATGGAGATCTCTTAGCCGTCTTTCATCCCAGACCTCTGGCTATTAAAAGCCAGTATTGTTGGATATCTCAATTCTTGAAACTGGCAGGACTTGTATATAAAATGAAGATCTCAGTGATGCGTTGCTGTTGATACTTTTGTGTGTGTATGTGTTGAAAATTTGAGAACATAAATCTAACAATTTCAACAAGAGGATTGGGGCCACCTCTGTAATCATACACTATGTTATTTTCAAGAAGAAAATTATTTAATTTGCTTTGAATCTGAAGCCATAAATTTATAACACGTGTGGAAGAAGGCGTATGAATCTATCTAAACGTATGACATGTTCCAGGTGGATAAATCATTTAACTTTATTACAGGAGTGCACAGATTTCAGATGAGAAATACTATTTATTGTTCGGTGTGGAAAACTTATACTATGCATGTATTTTTATCCAGGACTTCTACATTGCAGATATACATATATAGCTATGTATGAGCCAAATATAGCTATTAATAAGCCATATTATTATTTTTAATGGCCTGTATTGAAATACCATATGTTGACTTCGAGCAATATGACCAAGCAAAGGTATATACGAATAACAACCAATGGTGAAACCCTTGAAATTATGGTCATATGGGCGGTTTAAGATGATAAATTATATTTGCCCAAATGTGTTCAATTTCTGTTGCAGCAATATACAGAATCAGTAGTACATGTCCATATATGGACAAAATGTACATTATTTTTTTCAGCTTGGTAGCATAAACCAATTTTCATATCTAGCCCTTTGACTCCTATGAACAGTTTATAAATTTAAATACTGTAAACGTATATTTTAATCTACAGCATGATTTAAGTTATTGCATATTTAACATCTTATTTTATAATCTAACAACCATATGAAAGAAAATAATGCAAGCGATCGCGAAACAGTGTGAGAATTACAAAGAATAAGACTTTTCAAAAAGATAAAAATCTTACTTGATATGCCTGAGAAAGTATTGTTCATGGCTGATAGTATTCAAATAAATTCATATTCATTTGAAAGAACAGAGGGAAATTTTTCTGTTTTTTTTTTTTTTTTTCATTTTAAGTACAACAGTTTCCGTCAAAAGAAACTGCAAACGTAGCATAATTTTTCATTCCTGGCTATTTATGAAGAAAAATTGAATAGGATAAAAGCAGAATTGACAATGTGCTTTCAGTGTGACTGATGACATTTTTGTGCTGATATCATCAAGATATTACCACAGCCGCTTTAATATGGATTCATAGTACATGTACAACAAAACTGATTTTCCATGCAATGACTTTTAATATACTTTCTATTCTGAAAGCTTATTATTGTATTACAAATGTGCACTAGTAGATATGGAGGCAGTTTCTTAATATCGCAATGACGAAGTACTTAATTAAATATCGAGTTGGTGGCGTGTTCTTGTCACATATTAATTAAAGGTGACAAACCCAATTACATATCCCTTACTATTGTCTCAAACACAATGTTCCCTCACATCCCATAACAAGTTTGAAGATACATTTACAAGGAAAAAATGACCTGACTTTATTACAGATAAAGTTGCATCGTTAAAAGCAAGGATATCAGATTCGTTTTTTTTTAACATGGAAGGCAAAAAAAAGGTTGGGTTTCTAAATGTAGAATTTGAGCCAAATCATCCTCAAATATACTCGTGTTACGATGTTCAGTTGTCCAGATAATTAGGATTGTCAGAGCTAATTAGTGATACAACATAGTGCATATAACTTAGTGATTAGAGTTCAGTTGCACCTTTAAAAGTGTGATATTTATGTCAATTTAAATGACATGCATAATTTAGACTCAATAGGGGCTCCAATAATAATCAATATTTCGTTGTATAAGGAGAGATAAGCTTAACATGGCTCAGCTTGTCAATATTTCTTTGTCATTATATTATATAGTTTCCAATTCAATTGGAATTTTAAACTTTTCCAATAACAAACATGTAGCAGTTCATTTAACGTCAAATAATCAATATTTTTTGACCAGATCGTGAATGAAAAGCTAACCATGCAAACATTAATATTTCAATGATAAATTAAAAATTGTTTGCTTGCAATTGTTTAAGTGTTGTTTCAAATAATGTCATCAATGATTACGGGTCAACGAAATAGGGAAAACTCATGAACTCACCCAAAAAACGTTCATTAGTGTTGAAACTTTCAACACTCTCATTTTTCCCATTGTCAACTCGATATTCATAATGCATTATTCTATAATTTAAAATATTGCCTTGTGAATTCCAGTTTGCAATGGACAAGCAACATCGATCCAAACTTTGCGTGCAATTGCAGTGGCCTTACATGTCCATGTTAATTAGGTCTCAACATCACGCTACTTTATTGAAAATTGGTCTGCTCATTTATGGTTTTCACAGATAATCATTATGTATCCTGTCAACTATCAAGTTGTGACACATCATCATATATTTTAACCTCAGCCAGCTTCCTTTTTATTATCTTGCAATGGCTTATTAGATTATTGCGGTGATTGAGTTTTGGATATATAGATAACTCTAATTATAGAAATTAGATATTGTGTTTAGTGTTTATATAAGTTACAACGAACATTTTGTATGTTAAACTTAAGTTCTTTTGTTTAAATGCACGAATGGTTAGTATTGCTCTGTCAAAGTTTTGGAATTCAAAAGCTGCACTAAAGGGACATATTCTTTTCTGACAAACATTTGCTTTCTTCATTGGATTTTGGTTCTGTTTGGAAGATTTATAGAATTATTCTCTCAACCAGGGCAGGCTTAAATTTGATAAATCGCTATCCTCTAGTGAATTTTATGCACAACATGGCACACTCTTCAAACGACCAATGGTTTATGTTCTCTCTAGTCGTCGGATGAACAGTCTGTTATGGTATTCTGCACCTTTCCTCAAGATTTATGTATTTTCTTATGAACGCTCTTTGCAGCATACAATAATAGAATTTTCATGTAATGCAGCACTTCAACATTCATGGATAATGATGCCATCACGTGACATTGTGTAGCCATCAGTACTCGTATCCCAGCGCAATGTCACGTTGTGGCATCATGTATAATAAGTCGAAACATTCATGCAACATTTTCTGCCCAACTTCAAAAGTGCAAATCTTTTAAATTGAGTTGAAGTGATTTATGTTATAATTCTTTTTTTGTGCTATAATTTTCAGGTGACATTAATCAGGTTTGTATTACACTAAATCCTTTAATGAATTTGTAAAGCACTCATGGGGGTTCAGCGTTATATCAAAAAAAATTTAAGTTTATGCATGTATAGCATGTTTATTTTGAACTTACGCTCGTACATTACTTGTTCACACTTGCTCTTTCTGCTAATGCACACAAGATTAATGAATATTGTCAGAATTGCCCTCATTGCCACCTGCCTCGAAGGTGTGCATTAATTTTGATTTTGTTTCTATTTTAGGCGCGATGCCAGAATTTGTAATGATGTACATTCAGAAAAATCCTTTCATCTCTTTATATGGGTAAGTTTACCCTCCTTAAATGCCTCAAGGCTTTATCTCCATCATTCCTATTCATATAATAAAATTCGCTGGATTAATGGATTCTGAAATATTGGTTCGATATTGTTTATTACGCCATCATTAACTATAGTTGTTAATGCTATGCCAAAGGTGAAATTGTCAAAAACAACTATCAACTCACGTTAAGTTAAATGCGAAATGTTGTATTCATCAACCATGCAACAAACTGTATAGCACTTACTATTCGAAAAAAAAAATGTACTGCTTTAGTATATCAGTAAGGTTTGTAAAATTATACTGAAATTTGAAACTCTTTGTCTATTTCCATCAGTGCTTGCATTTTTTTTTTGCCCTTTGAAGTTATATAAATAAAGTTGTTTGCCCTTATCGATTTCTAAGTAAAGTTTATAAGTAAACAACTATTCGAGTGAGGGCATTAGCTATAATTGTAGTGCATTATGAGAAATAATTACACATATTACTGGTAATTAGAGCAGATTGAACCAAAAATCAATGTTCATTGACCATTCTAATTCCAAAAATAAAACTAATGTTAAGGCAATTTGTGCCTCATTGTATTTAGCCGTTATTGCAATTTTAACGGCATTATTTATGTGACGTGATCTGGATTATATTGTAACATTTTGTATATCCCACTTCTACCCAATACAAATAAATGTTTTCTATACTACACAATATTTAAAAAGTAAATAGTAAAGTACTTTTCTAACACGGAAAAAGGTATAAGGTCATTCAAAGGCTAGATATATACCATCAAGTCTTACAAGTCCATACATGTCCACATGTCGGTTTTCCACTCGAATTACCAGTGTACTAGTGGATGTTAATCAATAGAATTTCTGTAACCTATGGCTAAACTTGAATGCAAACATTTACTAAAATGTTCGTAAATGAATTTGGTATCAATTAGTAAATACGAGCGTAGATGACAGATAAAAGTAAATGTCCAAATGCAAATAATGTTCCTGAATAACAACTAGAGGCAGTACATGACAGTATGGAGATAATGAGTGGTTGATGAGGTGTATTTATTTTCGTTGACAACTGGATATAGGCTGCCTAAATAACTTGATTAATTATCATGGAAAGTTGATCACCTCATATACGGTATGATTGACAATAAGTGTGGGATTTAATGATACATAAGATATATATTTTTCATTTGTATTAATATCACTCAGCGCTAATTAAACTGAACCGAATATCTACAAATTAAATAGAAATGCACTCTTCTTGTTTACTGTTTAACATCTTTTCCGTTGATGACGTTAATTGAAGAACTTGAAATTCGAGGAAGGCAAAAAATAAATGCATGGATTATAATCCATGATTAGCAACATCACTTCAAAGAAGAGCAAAAAAAAAAAATACACGACTTATATCAACATTTTTCTTCGTCACTTTGTGTTGATTAAGACTTCACTGGCTTACCAAAATTTGTACTTTTTCCTTACTTTAAATATTTAAGTGGAATGAAGGAGAGCATATGAAGGTGGATCATTTCAAATGGCGCCTTTGCATAAAGCTTTAGTGCTAATAAACGCTGCTGTTGAAAATCTTGTTTTAGTCCCTAGATTTCCTTTTTGGAATTGCTCTCAAAATCCGGATGCTTAATGCAAGTTTCCCCACTGTCTTTACATTAAAATCTTTGCAATGCCATTAGGCAGCAGCGTCTTTGCAAAAGAGAATTTGTAAATCAACATTATCTCGAAGCTGTATGTTTGTTTTAAGACAATGAAATGTTATTACAGAAACTCCATTTTACAGCCACCATCAATAAAGCTGAACGACTCCATGCAATTAACATTTTAAAAGCTGTTGAATTCATTTAAAATGCATGACAGTTACTTGAATTAATGTGGGGGGCTAATAACCTCATTTGCAATTACTATAGATGAACTGTAAATTGGCTTATATACGGTAAATTCATAGTAAAATTTATTATGGAATAACTTGTATTGGCTAAGTGCCTAATGGAGGATTACACACCTATCTTTACGATGTTGATTACGGTAGTAGAAAAATATAGTTGTTTCCATCTTAGTATTATATTCTAATCCTTTTATTCCAGAAGAGATTATTTTGAGAGTGCCATGATAAATGCTCATACGCCACCAGAGGGATACGAACACGAATAAGACAATTTAGGAAGCCTTTTAATGATTATAGGTGCAATATTTGTTTGTAAATGATTGGTTAGTGATGCAAATTTCGTGTGCTAATTTTAAAAATATGTTCCGCTCGTTTATAGGTATATCTTGTTTACAGGAAGCCTTTCACATATCCCCACACGCATTCTTGATAAATGTGTTATATTTAAAAAATGGACAAAAAATCATTAATTAGTGAGATGGCATCTTGAACAGGAATCCACTCAAGCATGCCTGTTAAACAAACTTGAATGAGGGGGAAAGTGTTGACAGCAAAAACATAATTAAATTACGACTTAATTATAGAAGGTGGAAATCTATATATTATGACATTAAGCGCTCAACTTGTGTACTTATTTCTATCCATGAATTACGAGGACTACTTTTCAAAATTGCATGATACAAAAACATACTAGTACATGCATATGACGCAGAGAAATTATTAATACTGTGAAATAAAGTTTCTGTAATTAGTGTTTAGAGTAATTCGCAAATACGAACTCTGTGAAAAAAGTATTTGTCGTTTATACTGCTATAAATCTATTAAAACTGTTGTCAAAAATTATTCCAAATTTTAATATAATCTTCAGTTTTGTTTTTAATACAAATATTAAAATACTCGTATAATATTATAAACCAGTAACATACTGTTTGCACAACACGCCTACAGATTTGCAACCACGCATAGCTCTGGTGATATCACTGATTGCCCATCTTTTCGTGAATTAAATATGTCATTTATTCTCCTATAAATGTATTAAAATTCTTATCAAAAATTAAAAATTTTAACACAATATTCTGGGTTTTTTTAAAACAAATATTAAAATACTTTTATAATATTATATAGCAGTAATGTACTGTTTGCACAAAACGCCAACATATTGGCAACCACGCACTGCTCAGATGTTATCACTGATTGCCCATCTTCGAGAATTAAATATTGCCGCATATGTAGTTTGAAAAACCTATCAGAAATCCACAAATGTGGTAGTGTTGTAATCCGTTCCTTGACCCTGTTCGTGAACCGAAAAGTTCGTAATCCGAATCAATTTTTCCCATTGTAATTAATTTAAATCCAGATAATGCGTTCTTTTTCCTATTTTTTAACATGTTATGGCTCTGAGTGGAAATAATACAGAAAGTAAATGAATATTACAGTAATATTAGAAGAAAGCAGGTTATATAGTAATACATCCATGATTTCCAACATTCTAAGAAAAAAGCCACCCACGTGGTGTCGTCATGCTGACGTTGCTGTGAATAAAGTTCATTGGCAGATTCTGTTTAAGAAATTTACTGTAGAAAACATTGTTTCCATTACGAAAATTTGTATTATTCTACTCTATTCTGTTGTTAATTATGTGATTTAAATCTGAAATCTACGTCATCAATGGATTGCCATATTTTCAACTTAGGCTATATCCTTATTATTATTATTATTATTATATTTATTCACAAAACACTGCAAGTGTTATTTTGGAATACAAACACTCTGGTCCAAAAAAGACATAATAATCTCAATTACAAATATTTACGGAAGAAGAGAAGACAGAGATCTGACTCCTAATGAAAATGACATCATTAAAAACATGACAATACTTCAATAATACAGTAAAAAAGTTATAAAAGTACAATAAAAAGTACAATAAAAACCCAATGACAAAA
>JAQGBW010004520.1:0-13622 GCA_034698625.1 Julus scanicus
CCGAAAGAGCCGCCACTTTGGGAATTTCTCCCATCCGTAAAAATTCCCACCGACCTCGACCTGGGAGCGAACCCAGGTGAATGTGGTACGCCGCAGAGCAGCAAAGCGCCTGCAGTCTACCAAAAGATGTGCTATTGTGAGGGTACAGTGCATGTAGCACACTGTCACCGGTTGAGGCCATGGGCAAACACAAGGGGCTCACTTGAGATCCCCCCCCTTGGGTTAATTGATAACATTTTTTAGAAAAAAAAATTAACCAAAAATTTATAATTAAAACATTTCTAATTAATTGTAACAACTGTGACTCCTTCTATTGTCATATCGATATCGTTGTCTTTGGGGATGCACCTCCCTCCCCTCCCGATGCTCAGTAAATTAAAAGTACATTAAAACATTACTAAAAATATTTTTATCCCCCCTTGAAAATTTTCTGCGGGCACCCTTGGTTGAGGCGTACCGTTAAAAGGTGGCAATAATGTGCTGAAAAATGTGAAAATGTAGCGAAAACTGTCTACGCAACTCTGGTTCGCCCTATGTTGGAATATCGGGCTCCTGTTTGGAACCCTCTCAAGATGGTTCATATTCAGGATATAGAGATGGTTCAGCGTAGGGCAGCCAGATTTGTTTCGGGCGATGACCAACATTCCCGCAAATTTTCTGAAATTTCTGATGTTTAAAAGCCATCAAATATTAGATGCTAGTTGATGGTCTGACTGCAGCTAAGTTCTTGCAAAAACATGATATTGACATCATATTATTGCTTGTCAAACTATATTCCTTGAACCGTGAAACCGAAAGACCAGAGTCACTGTAATCTGAAACTTAAATTTTATCGGGCCTCGGTCTAAGCAGTTATTTAGAGCAGTTTAAAGTTTTGTAAGGCAGCATGTTATACTCCTTGACATTTGAACTTTTGGAAAATTCCAGGACAGGAGACCATTTTGTCACTATTCTTCACCAATTACTGCAATTTCATGGATGTGCCTGTCACCATGTGCCATATGGTTTCACATGATAAATAAATCACTCGTGTTATGTGACACTTGTCTTTGACCAACGATTAACTGAATATTACTTTACTAATTCTGCAGAATAACACCAATTGCAAAACCTGACATGTGATGGGAAATCTTTTTTGTGGCCACCTTGTATATGCAAAAGATCTGACACTTTGAAGTCCTCATTTGTAGTCTCAAATGCTATTAAAATTAGCCAACAATACTTCATAAAAGGAATTTCGCATGACTTGTCAGGCAAACTTAGCTATGACATCAACATAATAACCATATTGATGATAAAGGGAGATTAGTTTCAAGTTTTGTTAATGTGGTTTTGTGACATACTCTCGGTTGAGTATGGTCTTGAGAACAGGTTTGCAATCCCAACCATATATCACCCTGTTGAGAATATAAATATGAAACACTTCCTGAATCATGTGTGGCGCAGATTTCGACTAGGC
This sequence comes from Julus scanicus, assembly GCA_034698625.1. Taxonomy (NCBI): domain Eukaryota; kingdom Metazoa; phylum Arthropoda; class Diplopoda; order Julida; family Julidae; genus Julus; species Julus scanicus. The sequence goes on from JAQGBW010004520.1 coordinate 1,460, forward strand.
AAGGCCTTGAATAAAGTTGGCCTTCATTTGTATACGTCTCATTAAAATCTACTATTATTCCAGGGGTGGAGGCAATTTAAATTAAGCCCAGGGATAAAGAGCGTTTCCATAGCATTATCACCAGTTGCACTTGGTTTATTAAGTGTAACAACTTTGTCAATGTGATACAGTTAAACATGATGTAATATTCCACGAACTGGGTTCACGGTGCCACGAATGCCTCGTAAACAGAATATACCGTATTTTACGGACTATAAGATGCACCTGAATTTTAAAGTATTTTTTTAAAAAACAAGTAGCACCTGAATTTTGGAGACAATGTTTTGAAGAAAAAAGTGCGTCTTAAAGTCCGTAAAATACGGTACTTGCCAATCCGAGTACTTTCTGGATGGTGTTCAACATACTGTCAAGTATCTGGGGGTTTATGTTACCAAAAATCTTTCTTGGAATCACCATTGAACCAACGGCTTAGATTTATTCAACGCATATTTCGAGAATGTGCCAAAAATGTAGCGGAAACTGTCTACGCAACTCTGGTTCGCCGTATGTTGGAATATTGCGCTCCTGTTTGGAACCCTCACAGGATGGTTCATATTCAGGATATAGAGATGGTACAGCATAGGGCAGCCAGATTTGTTACGGGCAGTTATCAACATTCCGCAAGTTTGACAGAAATGCTCCGCTACCTAAATTGGGACACGCTGATGTCCGGACGCGAAGCGTTATCTACGGGGTTATTCAAACGTTTTAATCTTTTTCTTAATTCAAATATATTTAAGCCTAATGATCACTCTAGGAGTAGACATAACCACTCAAATCCTTTGACCGAGCTTCGTGCCCCAAGACGGATGCTTACTATCGGTCCTTCTTTTTGCATGCGATTAGATGATGGAATAGTCTTCTTTGAGATTCTCCTGATTTAGTAAAAATTCAATCTAACAATAATGTCTAAGTCGCTACTGACTTAGGGAAGCATTCTCCTGAAATTATTGGTAATGACCCCCTCTTACCGTATGACATTTACTTGCTGACTGTTGGGTACTGAGCCGAGTTGAAAAACAAAACCACCGTGCCTAGTGCTAATATTTTGTCCAAAGTAACAAGCCTAAATCAAAAATGATTTCTTATTTTCTTTAGATACTGAGCCACATCATCTCAGTAGGTTCTCCGATAGTACACATTTGCACATTTCTTCGCTACAAAATAGTCGAAATAGGAGACAAGTATCAAATAGTAATAACTTGAGTAGTGGGAAAATAAAATCTACGGATGCAAAAATAGCCCAGAAGTTGGATAAAAATTCCGCATCAGTGCCTTCGGAAGCAGCAGCTGGTTTAGCGAAGAAGAATGTATCGCAACTTTTTCTCGATGAAACCAAAGACGAGTTCGATGATGAAGTAATAGCAGAGTTTACGAATGACACGATCAGTGAACGACCCAAGGTGGTGCACGTAAGTTGGGATTTTCTTTAAATCTTTGCATTCTTAAGAGTTAAAACCATTTCAGATTGTCAAACAGTCCATCACTCACTAATTCCATCATTCTTCGCAGGATCACCATTCCTATTACAACAGTACGGTGGTTACGGAACCTAATCGCATCGATGAATTCTGGGTGGATCTCGAAACAATGATAAATGGGAAAGTCATCACCCACGAAATGCTGTCAAAGTCATATCGACGGGCTGCTGTAAGAACATATGACATTTAATATGCATATTCTGTGAATGATATTCAGGGAAAATCCCAAAAAGTAACATTACATATTCATTTCTTCTATTACAGACTGTCACGCTCACGTTTGATTTCCCGTTCTATGGCCATACTTTAAGAAATGCTACTATCGCAACAGGAGGTACTTGCACATTCGGCGCACTTTTATTTTTAACTACAGTGGAATCTCGCATAACGAGCATAATTCGTTCCGGAGTCTTACTCGTAATGCGAAACACTCGTTAAGCAAAATAATCAACGAAACAACTAAACAATCGCACAATTCGAGGATTCCTCTCTCCACGTCGCTCGTTAAGCGAGTCATTTTTTAAAAAAATTATATTGCTCGTTTTGCGAAGTGCCACTGTAATATGAAAATGGCACGAAATCAAAAATGGTTTCTAAACCGTACTCTACAAAACAAAATGCTCTTAATTTCAAATTATTATGCCTGTGAAAACGAGCCAGCGTCCTGATGTTCGCAGCGAACAAAAGTTTGATTTGCGATGTCAATACTTCCTCGTATAATATATCCACAACTTTGAAAACAACTTCCTGTTGTGTTTAATATCAAATGATGTTTTCGATGACTAATTTCCACTTATTTTTCTCTGCAGGCTTCCTTTACCTGGGAGATTATATGCACAGTTGGCTCGCGTCAACTCAATACATCGCCCCTCTTATGGCCAATTTTGACACGAGTCTAAGCGACAAGTCTGTTATCAAATATGCGGATAACGGCACAGACTTTGTTGTACAGTGGGTTGAGACAGTTCTGCAAGATTATAAAGCTGGTAATCTTAGAAGAAATTCAAAAGCCTGATCATTATTTCCCCACATTGAAATTATTTCTTAAATCCTTGTTAACCCGTACGTATTGTTTGATAGCCGGATCCTTCACCTTCCAAGTGCGTCTTAGGAACACGGGAGATATTGTTTTTGCGTACAAAGATGTGGGTATACGTAAACCAATTTCTTTGTTCATTATATCTGAATATTTTTTAAATAAACAATTAATTTTAGGTACCGGTGACCGTAACTGCAATACCAGATTCTGAACATCCAGTTCGTGTCGGAGTTTCGGATGCCTATATAATTGACAGAGCTTTCTTATGCAAGTATTTTGCACAATTTGCTATTGTTTTATTTGGGTGTCCAGGAGAATTAATTTGATTGTTTTTATGCTACAGTTCAAAAGAAGAAAATAATTTACGAATATCATAGGGTTGAAATAAAAAAGGAGCACATAGCGAACCTCACTGCCGTATATTTAACAGCGCTTCCCAGTAAGTACATCCTGGCCAAACTTGGGTTCTGTAAAATATTTTCACGGCATTAACTATTGTTTTTTCAGGCTGCATATCCATGAAAGATTGTGAATCGTGCTTAGAATCTAATATTGGGTTTGAATGTACCTGGTGCGAGCTAGCAAGTAGGTGCTCGGATGGAATGGACCGACATCGGCACGACTGGTTATTACGAGGCTGTGAAACTACCCAGGTAAGTCATAGTTTTGTTAAAATATTACAAATTTCGATGAGTTTTGTACAAAATTCAGTTGATTTTTTAGGTGCCAGAGGACATGACCTGCCCTCTGCCTTCAATAGTAACACCTGTGGATAGCTCGATGCTCACAGACCAAGACCAAGGTGAAGTGTTTTTTGTACTCTAGGCAACTGTAAACGTTTACGGCTATTTTTGTGTAACTTTGTGCCAATTAATGATCCCATGCAATACGTATGCAATCATCGTGGAAGGAACTTCGGCACTTTCTCATATACTAAACATGCTAAGATGTGATTTTTTTTATATCAATGTACTGCAGCATAATGCTTTATAATCCCGACGTCTTAAAATTGATAGTGGTCGATATCCGACAATTTGTTCGGATAAAATCAAGTACACCTATACCTCGCTATAACGCCCTTTTGCGATTTACTGCCCACAATGTTTTCGTTATACGGCCCAAAAAATGCTATAATCGTCCCAAAAAATAAAACAACTTACTGGTTTCACTTCATTTAAGAAGGCAAAAAATGAAAATCACAATGCAGAAAGAATTGATTCGTTATACGGCTTTTTGCTTTACGGAGTACTTTTCCGGAACGTATCTAGGCCATAAAGCGAGGTATGGGTGTAATCGTCATTGACATTTTTTAATTTTAAAATATTAAAAATCCTAGCAAGTCTTACAATGTCCATTCTTTACTAACTTACAATTTTACCAACTTATTTGTTCGCACCGATCAATTTTGCCTGCTAACATAGTTTTAATTCATATTTATGTCAAGCTATTAACTGCGACACCAGCATCGTCTCATTAACTTTCTAATTTAATTTTGTTTTTATTTGAACTTTTTTATGTTAAAAATGTAGTCTAGCATGGCTCTTTGGTTTCATTCCTTTTCTGCAGGTGATGGGAATTATTCTTCTATGATCACTGAATCACCATCCCCTCCTTTTCTTCACCCATTTTCTACTAGCACCAGTTCACCTTTTACTACTAATGTCATCCCACCCGATATCCCAATTCCTTCAGTATCAGAGAAAACTGATTCGCTCCCAAATCAGGAGCTAGTAACAGATTTCTCAGAGTTAACCACTGCTCGGCATGCACAATACACGGACGATAGTAAAAATGCAATGTGGAGTGCCAGTGAAACCGAAGGTAAACTAGGCTAGTCGATAATATCATAATTATAAGTATTGACTTTAGTATATATGACTTTAATGACAGTACTAGTATAACTAACCCACTAACAGACAAATGTTTCCCTTACAGAGTTTTAAAACTGTTTGAATGTGCTAGTCAGGCCTGTATAAGAGGCTGTAAACATTGGAGAATGGTGTTAAACCATATAATTGCAACTTTTTAATCACTCTCTACCCGATGTTTTGAATTAACTGAGGAGCGGAGATATTTTTACCATTAGGAAGTCCTGTGTGAAATTTTGATACTAAGAAAATGACTTGTGATTTAAAGCTGTATTATTACTCTTCGAGTGCTTTTAATTGTTGTATAGATACCTATCTTTTCTACAACAATAACCATTATTATTATTATAATATCCCGGTTCCGTTGGACTTGAATTAACAACACTAATATTAAATAAAAATTCCCATCGTGATGAGATATAGCTAGTTATAGAAGCAACTAATTCGTAATACCTTTTTTCACCTTATAGCAACAATAACAACCCCTTAATATTTTGCAGAAATTGTTGAACATGAAATTTTATAAAAATAGTGTTCGTAAACAAATCTGCAGTCCGTGAAATTCTGAAAATGACACGATTTCTCGTAGTTTTCAATTAAATCTTAATTTAAGAGCACGAAAGGTTTTTTAAATTAAGTAATTGTGTAAAGCGCAATAAATTATCCGGGCTGTCGTAAAGTTTGCTCGTTATACTTATTAGTATGAAAGAAAACTATTTTTGAGCCGTGTCAGGTGCTCGAATAGTTAAACGTTGGGATAGTTAGTCTTTCGGGCTTGTATTTCTGCTTACTTACTAATCATTCTTTTCCATTTTTAATAGAAAAATCATCAATAGGAGCAGCAGGAATCATAGGGATCCTCTTTGTGGTTACCTTAGTTATTTTCTTCATAGGTTGGATAATGTACGCCTACAAATACCCACATACATCGTCTGGTCAAGTTATAATCAAAGTAAGCGCTGCTTTTTGACACTTCTCATTTCATCGTACTTCCGTAACTCTCAAATGTTAATCGTTAGACGTGTTTGCTTAAATTAAATTTATGACATTTTCAACATTTATTTTTTCCAGTACCGACCGAGTCAGTGGCATTGGTTCAAAGGAGAAGCGGACTACACTCCCGCTTCAGTTCACATTTGATTTTACTGGCGTCCGATTTTATCGAAGCAATCTTCCCGAGGTTTTCTACATTGAACTTTTAAATACACGACGGAGACAATCCTAAAAAAAATTCAATCCGAACAACTGGCGTGTTTCGCGTGCGAGTGACAATTCAATTTTTAAAACTCAGTGCCTAACATTTTAGATAACAACAGACGTATATTTATACATGTATTTGCTCCAAATAATCATGTTTGCCGAATTTAACCTCAACACAATTGCACCGATTTTAAGAAAAGCCACAGAAATCGGCACGTCCCGAATGCCCGCATCTTACTGTCCGTAAGCTTTCTCGATACCCGAGCTTTTAAAATGGGTAATGAAGAATAAATCAGTTTTGACTAAATCATCGCCAAGTAATACTCCGAAAGGTCACGTAACTTTTTCATGCGTAAATTGCAGTAAAAGCTCGTCATTGTATCGTTTTCTTTTTATTAAGTTGACATCAAATTTGGATCTATTTGGTGGATTTATATTATATGTGTTGGGATAAGCTGTGTACATACGAGAAGACTTTCTGGTGGTCTTCCAGTTATTCTATTTGATTATCCAATTGGCAATGATCATGCCGATAATCTGGATTCTACTGTATTTAGTGTTGTTAAACTAGTTTGCAGTTTTGTTGTTTTTTTTTTAACTCACTAACATGTAATTTATACTTTTACCCGTACGAGTTGTATGTGCAATTTATTGCATCGATGCGAGTATATTTGGCATTTCATCACATTCTTACGACAATAAATTCAGAAATAAAACTATTCATCTTATTGGATTTTAATTATTGAACGGTCAGCTAATTTAATCCATTTTAAAAATTATGCTCAAACCCGAGATAGTCCTTAAATGCCTACGATTGTCCATATATTTCGACATCAAACTTTAAAGTAATTTAAGCTTACAATTTAAATCGTAGTTGCATTTCCATAATTTACTTTGGTCTTTAATTTGTTTCAGTTTCAATTAATATTCATCTCCCAATTTGGAAAGTCTGGAATTATGCTTGAAATTCGTGTTAAAGCCCAGTTTATGCTTGGAATTTTATGTCCGTGCTGAGGAAATTTTTATTCGGAAGATGAAGTTGTGAAAATTGTGAAAAAATTGTTTTCATGTGCGCATATAATTCAAGAGTGTCCACTGCCCTGGTAAGTCGGGAAATGTGCTTGAATTATCACCTCGAAAAAGTCTTAAAATTATGCTTGAAATTTGTGTTAAGCACCAGTGCATGCTTGAAATTTTTGATCCACATCAGGGAAATTTCTGTTATTTGGAAGACAAATTATATTTATATAAAAAGTAGGAAAGAAATCTTTAAAAGTTTAAAGGAAGAGCCCTGAAATATGCTTGAATATTTTTGCTGCAAAATTTACTGGACACCCTGGAAAGTCAGGAATTGTATACTTTAATTTTGTGTTAAACATCAGTTTATGCTTGAAATTTTCGGTTCCCATTTTTTAAATTCCCCAAAAATTTCAGAATTTTGACAAATTTGATAATCAGTCGCAGGGGAAAAATCCTTGAAAATTTAAAAGGAAGAGCCTTGAAATATGCTCGATTATCTTCGCAGCAAATACCCTGATATTAGTTTATTTGGGTAGAATTACTGGTCATTCTGGAAAGTCAAGAATTATACTTGAATTTCATGGTAATTCCATATGCTGTTTGTAAGACATATTATATTAAAAAACAAAAAGTATTTTTTTAAATTCCCTAAAAAAATGTCAGACTAACAAATTTGATATAAAATTAATCGTAGGGAAGAAGTCCTTAAAAATTTAAAGAAAGAAACCTTAAATATGCTTGAATATTTTTGAAAAACATTTACGAGACAGCCTGGTGTTGTTAATAGTTAAATTGAGTATAAAATCGGTTGTAATATTGGTGTTGCATCCTGTCACATCCAAGAAATCACTCACGATGTTCCCAAATTGCATCCCTATAAACAAAAAGGATGGCCAATAGGACATTGGTTGCCATGAGCAACCACATAAATCTCCGTTGTTATCGATTATCTCCGCAACACGCAGCTAAAACAATTTCTTCACTATACCTTTTTCAAATCGAGCAAATGCAGAAGGCTTTTTAAAACGTCGTTTTGCACTAGTCAAATTTCAATCAAAAATTCAAATTTCACGTCGCTATATATTTCGGTTTCTTCCGCATTTCACTTTTGGATTTCAATGCACAAAGTCACAATTTCATGTCAAAAGCTGCTTTAAGCTACCCAAATTGGATTTGCGTGCAACGTATTTTTATCGGATTGAAAAGCTCAATTTTATTGAATTTACCAAGATTTTGACAGTCGTTTTTAAGCTCTGCAATTCCAGAAAGCAAAATCCTGGATACAAGTTACTAAAAACTGAAGAAAAATGCGAGCATCCATTCATTTATCTGCAATTGTCATATTGGCTCTAATTATCCGCACCAATTGTAAGTATTACTTACATAATTATTAAGCATATTTTGTGATATCACATCTAAATTGTGACATTTTACTTCTATTTATGAAAATTATTGCATGCAGATATATATGCACGATTTATTGTCATTATAATAGGGATGATTACGAACTTAGTTTTAGCCGATTAAAGCCAATAAATCGGCTGAAATGAGTGTGGCTCATGCGCTCTCTTCATGACTTCACATTTCATGAAACTGTTTTTTAAACTGCTAAGATTAATTGCGTGACCACGCTTAATTATTAATGTATTTCATTCTAAAGTTGGCAAGACACTGGCTCTATAAAATTAAGTAAACCTAATTTCAACATTTTAAGTGTGTAATTTTAGTTTGACTAGCGAGGGTTTGAGGAACATGCAGGGTCAAATGTCATCCATTGATATGCTGATTTTCATTGAATTTTCGTTAAATGTTGATTACATTTTTAAAGATGATTATATCCTTAAAATCGAATGAAAATCTAACAGTCAATTAAATATAGTTGACTATCATAAAACCCACCAAAAATGTTGTTTTCTAAACATGGCAAGGGTTTAAAAAAGAGGGTCATATGTCATCCATTGCGACTGATTTTCATTTAATTTTTTCAGTGTTAATTTACATTTATAAAGGTGATTAAATCCTTAGAATAGAATGAAAATTTAACAGTGGATTAAGTAGTTGACCATGGTAAAACCTACCAAAAATGGTGTTTTCTAAACATGGCAAAAGTTTAAAGCAGAGGGTCAAATGTCATCCATTGAGGCCATGGTAGCATTTATATCGATGATATTTGGCGCCTAGGGGGCAAGAAACCCAAATAAATTCAAAATCCCCTGACAAACACTCAAATTAAAATAAATTCTTATTTGAATACTTGAAAATAATTGAAGAAAAAACTCTGAAATCGGTAAATCAATAAACCATATTTCATTATATCAAGTATCACCAACCAGACAAAAAAAAAAAACCCCAGAAAAACCAGTTTATTCAAAGACAATTAAAATATCTTAGACTATTTTTATGAATATTTAACTATTTTATTATACCCAGATTTAAGGCTTAAATCCTTCATGGCTTAGATCAATATTGCATTAGTAAGTCCCTCATCATAAGGTGATGTTCAGAGGTTCCAAACAGGGATTTCATGTAAGAGTATTGTTTCGCATTTTGTACACCTAATTTAAAAACTTCATTTACGCGATGGCCTTATTTGCTTAAAACTAACTTAATTACCTGCGAGATATTCGAGCATCATCGTGTACTCAGTTTTGGAAAAAATCAATAAAAGCAACGCTCGGGAGATTTCAACTTTGAAAACAATTGACTATGAAAAGAACCCATTAAGAGTTTCCATCAAGTAACTAATTAGGTTTTACATCTAATACAATCTGAGAAGCTGTTGGCTGTAATCGTTACAACATTCGTGAATCAACCCATCGCATCTCAGTTAAAAGAGAAATTAGTAGCCAAGTACTTGTTTCGAAGGCTAAATTTGGGCTTTTAGAGGATTAAATTAAGGAAAATTGAATAACGTATCCCCGCATTAAAATCCCTTCAATGTATACAATTTAATTAACTCTTTATATGGTGTAGTTTTGAATTGTAAGGTTTTACAATTTTATCCACTATTCATATTTGTAGGGAAGAGTGGGTAGGAATGGGACATTGCCAATAATTTAATATTTGAAACACCTGATTGCAGGGAAATTTACACATTTTGCATCGATGTTAGTTAATTTTCAATAGTTCAATATTTTTCGTAAAAAAATCCTGCTAAAAAATAAAGTGTGTTTCTATTATTGTAAATAAATAAAAAAAATTAATTTAGTGTGGTAAAATCCTTCGTATTTTGTGGACACAGTGTGGAGAGTAGTTTAATTTTAATTATTTTTCTTATTTTAGTAATAAGAAAATATTTTCAACACTGCGCACACTAATCCCAATAGTATAAAGTAAATTTATGAATACAATTTGTGACGTTTTACAGTTTGTGAATAATTTTAAAAATAAAAAGGTGAAAAAATGCTCATTCCTACCCACTATACCCTACTGTAGTTTACATCTGTGACATGTTTTGGTCGTGCAAAAAAAAAATCAATTTGAATACAATAGGTTTTCAAAATTTTAAGAAAAAGGATCCTCAACAACTGATTTAATTATTTGGCATTATTGTATAAAATTAACATTTTTAAAAAACAACTGCACATATTTCTTGTATTAAAATACAAATAAATGTTGAATGTCCCTTAAACTCAATTTTGTTCAATCTTTACAAGTTCATTTGATAAAATATGTCTACAAAATTCTTACGAATTTGAAAATCCTCAACAACTGATTTAATTATTTGGCATTATTGTATAAAATAAACATTTCTAAAAAACAACTGCACATATTTCTTGTATTCAAATACAAATAAAGTAATTTTGAATGGCCCCTAAACTCAATTTTGTCCAATCTTTCCAAGTTTATTTGATAAAATATGTCTACAAAATTCTTACGAATTTGAAAAATGGATATTTTTGGAATTTATGTATTTTTGCAGGTCAGACCTCGAAAAACAGCCTGAAATGTTATCAGTGTACCATCAATTCCAACTCCCATTGCAACGATAAATTTCTACAGGAATGTCCGGATAAACAGGCCTATGATCGATGCACCACAACAGTTAAGAAAACAGGTGAAGATTATGTTTCCTATGAATCCCATCCCCCGGTGTTTAAAAGAGGACCGTTTTGTTTTACCATCCTATATTGTGTATATGAGCTGGCGTTTATGGCTCCCGAGTGATTCCCTAAAACATAGTTAGCCAAAGTGCCTCAGTTATTTGGAAAGTAACACCTCATTTTGTCGCCACTTATAATTAATTCATACTAATGTGCAAGTAGCATATGGCAGCGTGTAATTTAAACGAAACATTTTACGAGATAAAAGTTAAGAGTTGATGAAACTAAAACTGAAATAAAAAGTGGTAAAACTGGTCTCAAACGTATCAACTTCAACATCAATTAATCACAAAATGTACATTTTTAAGCAAACACGAGGGTCAGTTAGGAACTGTTCAGAAAGGACGTCCCCGAAATTCCTTTAAAAATTGACTCCCATCCATAAGACCGTATATGTGATCACATTTTGGGGGGGGTGAGAAGGGGGGGGGATATGGTCCAAAAATTGCGGCTATCCCCAATACTCGTCCCCCCCCCCATATATATGGTCTTGCCTAACTCCCCCCCCCCCCTCTTGAAGACTTTCTTTTTGAACGTCCCTTTAGGGGCCATTCAAACAGGACGTCCCGGAAATTGCTTTAAAAATAGACCCTCGTCACCCTATAACCCCACCCCTTTTTGAGGTCCTTTTCGAACGTCTCCTAACCTGAAGGGCCATTCAAAAAGGACGTCCCGGAAATTCCTTTAAAAACAGATCCCTCCATCACGCATCACCCCCTACCTCCTCTTGAGAACGTCCTTTTTAAACGTCCTCTTAGGGGCCATTCAAGAAGGACGTCCCGGAAATTTCTCTAAAAATAGACCCCCCATCCCCCTACCCCAACTTAAGGACGTCTTTTTTGAAAGTCCTCTTAGGGGGCCATTCAAACAGGACGTCTTGGAAAACTTCTTTACAAATAGACCCCTCATCCCCCAACCCCTTCTTGAGGACGTCCTTTTTTAAACGTCCTCTTAGGGGGCCATTTAAGAAGGACGTCCCAGAAATTCCTTTAAAAATAGACCCAACCTCCCCCTCATCATCCCTCCTTCTCCCTTTTGAGGACACATGTTTTGAACGTCCTCTTAGGAGGCCATTCAGAAAAGACGTCCCGGAAATTCCTTTAAAATAGCCCCCCTATGACCCCCACACCCCCCTCTCGAAGACGTCCTTTTTGAACGTTCCCTTAGACGCCATTCAAGAAGGACGTCCCAGAAATTCCTTTAAAAATAGACCCCCGTCACCCCTACTTGAGGACGTCCTTTTTCAACGTCCCTTTAGGGACCATTCAAACAGGACGCCCAAGAAATTCCTTTAAGGGGGATCACAACCCTATCACTTTCAATGGGTGAAATTTTCAAACCTACTTTCAGCCAAACAAAAAGAGATAAAATAAAAATAAAAATTGTTTAAAATAGCTTGATAAATCAGCAATT
>JAQGBW010004521.1:0-13621 GCA_034698625.1 Julus scanicus
AAGAAATCCTGCATGCACGCACGCGCGTGCGTGCGTGTGCACGAGCTGAAATAACAATATTAATGTGGGGCTTACACTAGGACAAGAATTTTTGGGAAGATTACTAGGACATGCCGTTTTAGGAAGATTACTAGGACAAGAATTTTTGGAAGATTACTAGGACATGCCGTTTTAGGAAGATGCGATGGCATGATGCTTTTGAAAGATACGATGGCATCCCATATCAAAACGATAGTAAACGGGAAGATTACTAGGACATGCCGTTTTAGGAAGATTACTAGGACAAGAATTTTCGGAAGATTACTAGGACATGCCGCTTTAGGAAGATGCGATGGCATGATGCTTTTGAAAGATACGATGGCATCCCATATCAAAACGATGACATGTGACACTGATGTGTCTCCAGAAACTTGAATAATATTGCCAAATACATTTTTATTTAGGGCTTGCGACAATGAAGAACTAATTAATAAAACATTTAAATTTACATTTTAAATAACGTTTTTAGTATTGCATTAATATATATCACATGTATCTATACCTTTTACTAAATATCTCACTGCGCTATATGAAGCCATTCAAGTTTCTAATAGAAGTTCTGAAATTTTGAGCTTCCATTATCGTTAAAGTTTCGATGATTTTAAAATCAAAGGGCATCCCAAATCAACCATGACCGAATTAAATCTTTCGTGTTGCATATACAAACATTAGATCCAAGCGAAACATGCCCGATTGCAATGCTAATAACTAATCGTGGCCAAATAAAAGTACGTGATTACATTTGTTAATTCCTTAATTAGAGATGTATTTGCATCCCGACATTTACTGCATATACGGGGTACCTCAGACCAGTCTAGCCACCATTAATAATGTACACGTCCGCCATTAAATTCATTACATTGACTGTATCTAAACGTATTATCTCGTGCGTGCAATCTGGTATTACAATGTTCCATAGCCTGAATAAACACGGTTTTCAGCACTCCTATAAACGACTGGATTACTAGGGAGAATACAAATACTCTACGCTTGTGCAGTATCAGACTAATTGGAGTCATTTGGAATAATTGAGTTTACATAATCGGCTACTAATTCCACGATAAATTACCTCTACAATACAACATACTGAAAGATAGGATGGAATTACGGCGTTAGAGTAACACAAGAGGAACAAACATGCACAACACAAAAAAAAACTATGAACTTCGAAAAACTATTGAAAACTACTCTTCAAACCATACGTTTTCCCACTTATCCTCGCTCACTTAACCAACAACCGAAGCAGCAATTCGCGAAATTCGCCTTATTACAAGATTAGTTTTATCTAGAACTGAGGAGAGGATTCATTGAATGACGTCTTGCAGCTTATACCTGGAATTTTTTAACAAAACCAGCTTCGTTGAAATACAAAACATATTGATCAGGATCATCACCGTTATCGTCTTGGTAAATAATTAAGTGGCTTTTTTGTATAATAGAGGTAATTACACATGGATCTTCTTTTTGCTTTATCAGTCAAACAAAAAGACCACTAACTGGGGGGAGAAAACAAAAGTAACTTTGGAAAACTGGTGGTCATTTCATGGTCTTTTCATAAAGAAAATGTGATGTTTAGAAGGAAAATAGCCATTTGTTTAGTATCTGAGAATGTTTTCGAGGCGCGTGTAATAACCATTCAAAGAAGGGGCTCTCGCAAAACAAAACAGGAAGAAAAAAAAGCAGGGATTAAAAGCGAGGTTGGCTCAGTTCATGTTTTCAGAGTTCAGCGCCGAGCAAATAAGAAACAAAAACATGATTACACGTATGAAACATAAGCCGATATCGAAATACATTCATTAATCTTAATGATGAGCGCTTAAAGTTGGCCGCCTCTGTATAGACCCAGCTGAAAAGTTTAATCTAAGGGAGAAACAACGCTGCGAGCATCCCATTAAGGCTGAACAGTTTCATTTTGAGGACAAATGAAGGCAGGCGGATGCGAACATCACCTTCATCTTATGGCACATATAGCGCAAAGGCGGGTTGAAAACCCCATAAAAGCCGTTATGGCATTATGTTGTGGGCATTTAGCGAGAGTGGGCTGCTACTCAAATTCTTCAGTTATGATATTAAAAGCGAGTCCCAAGACGAAAAAGGAAATCACGACTGAGAGCGCCCTCTAACCCGCATTGGTCAGTCTTGCGCTAAAGTGGAAAAGGACCACAGTGACACCTTCCTTTTCCAATTATATTCATCTTCAGGCAAAGCAAACACAGAAAATTGCATTCCACTTCAGATGATGCTGTAACTAAACTGTTTCTAAAGATGGCCAAATGACCACTCAAAGAGGAAACGTTAATCTTTGCGAGATTCGAATAGGAGCTAAAGTATAATACTGAAGAAATAGCCACTTAGGACTAGATTTGGCAAGACGATGACAATTATAAATAAAAAACGAGAACATGTTTAGTAGATTTATTTTATAAAATTAAGGCCATTTTGGAAACATTTTGGATGCCCTGATTTTGAGAAATTGTAAAGTTTAAAATGTTAAGACTTATAAATAACCTAAACGTGCGTTTCCACGTGAGATTAGCTCTCGCGAGTTACTCGTCATGTATCTCGTATTTTACAAAATCTCCCAAACTTAGCTTTAGACATTAAAAAACCCCAAACATAATCGTCTCGACAGCTGCTCTCAAAATTCGAACATGTTTTGTATTTTGAGAGAGCATTTTTGCACGTTCTATACATTGTAAACTGCTATACTTAATAATACTTAGTATCTCGAGAGTTTCTCTCACGTGGAAACACATTTAGATCAAATTTCGAATACAATTGAATTTCAAAATAATCATTCAAAATTCCTAACCTGCCGTATTTTAGTTCATTTTTAAATAAAAATCTCGTATATTTTCATTTACCGTAAATTGCTAAACACAACAAAAACGTCTTGTAAAATTGATTAGTTTTATATGTTGTGTGTATAAAAGAGAATTTTTACAGCATGTTTCGGGTTAACTGATTATCTAAATCGGAAGTTGATGCTGGTCGTTAAAAGCTACTTATTAACTTTCTTTGAGCAATTAACTGATTATAGAAGGATGTAAAACTTTGCCTATGGCGAGGGTCAATGAAGTTGATATTTTCGTAGAAATCCAGTTAATTTGTTGTCGGATGCATTAGCTTACTTGTCCAAATTGCCCCTGGCTTAAATACAGCAAATTGAGCCATAAATGTTTCCTTGAAACACACGTTTACGTTGGCCGCCATCCTTCACCTTACCAGCGCCAGATTTTCCTGACATAAAATTGGTATTTACATGAACAGATTATAAACAACAACATAGCTACATTTGAGGAATTAATTTACATACTAAACCTTCCTTTGCTTTCCGGGCACCAATAACCATTACGTGTATAATTATTTTCAAAATATTTGCATGCTTCATTCATTTATTCGGTAGAATTTCTAGGAAAATCATTTCAATTAAAAGGGTAACGAAGCAGAAGCAATACGAAAAATCTTTTCAGCTGATAATATTTCATGCCATTAAGGAAAAATTATCTATAAACATGTAACGTTAAATTATTTATATATTCGATATTATAAAATCAAGTAAACTTACATGGAAATGCGCTCCACATGTATATTTTGAGGTAATATACTATGTATAGAAAAGTAAAAAATTGTTCTTACATTAAAGAGGAAATTTTGCCGCGAGAATGTTGTCAACTGTCTTGTCATTGCGAGAATCCAGCGAAAGGTACCATTAAAATCAAGTTATATGTGTATACTTATTTCTTGCATGGCTTGTTCAAAGACAAATTTTCTGTCACTTCCAATCACAAAATACATGCTTTTTGGAAAATTGGGGGCTGGGGATGTTACATTTTATCATCCAGCAAAGTTCACTCAAAGGTGGTTTGTATATAACATTTCTGACACTATTGCCAAGATGCCTCCGAGGACGTTATTTTTTTTCTAAGTTTAAAATGTGTATTGGATTGAATTGAGTGAGCTATAGAAGAAATGGCGGTTCGTGACAAGATTTGTCAGCGAATATGGACCGCGTGTCAAAGTCAAAGCCACCGCGTGAAGAATTTCATTCATCTTGCTCTAAGCTAAATAATCTGTTGACAATACCAAACATTCTTTAAAAATTCTGAAAATTATGTATTACCCAAAAAATATAAAACTAGAGTTGACCATCGACAATGAATAGTAAAATCCAAAATAGGCGTTTATTCCAAGAAGTAAAGCGTTTCCAATAAAGCTGTATATCAGAAAATTGACAACTCTTTAAAGACTATTTTATGAAATGCATATAATTTATCTCTATTAGTTGAGCAATATCTTTCTTAAATTTAGTAAATTACTCGATTTTGGTTTAGATTTGGTTAAAGTAATTATGTTAAATTACTACATAACATACACATTATAAATTATACAAATTAGCTCAAAATATGTTGATGACTTAACATTTTGGATATTCAATCGCATGATGTAATTTTACAGAATAACACGCAAACCCCAATTATGTGAAAAAAATCCAAACGATATATTTATTGTACGAGCACACGCATTAACACGAAATATCAATGTTTCATCTTGCACTTTGTAACATGACAAATATTAAACAATTTGCATGTTGTTATAACCTAATAACTTTTCAGTTATTAGTTTCAGTGCAATCAGTTCGGCTTATTATGAGGGGAAAAAAAGAAAAACTTGGTTTCAGATATGATTTGCAAGTGTGAAAACATGTAAACGTTAAAGTTATCCAGGCGAGACACCTGATCCCCATCCCAGCCCATTAAATTGATGCTAAAGCATGTCACAGTTTTGTTTTCGACGGAATTTTTGTGATGCAATCATGACCCGGTCTTGAGAGCCATTAATCATGTTTCGTCGACGGGCGAGTCTTCTACTAAATCATCTCCAATCCGCAACATTCAGCGAATCGATCAACGACAATACGTTCGGCGAAAATATGCTCAACGTGACCAAATATACATTTTTTTAAACAGCGAGTATGGCCAATATAATGACAAATTCCATGGCAAAATTAATGTCAGTTTCTACAGGATTGGTGTTATAAGTTGTACCACTAGAACAACAATAAAAAACCGGTAGGCAAACACTGATTGCATCGAAGTAAGCAGTGTTTGCCCGTTTCGTGGGGCAGCAATTTCGTGATATTTTTTAGAATAATACAAAACCTAGAGTTTTATATCATAAAAAGGCACGTCATAAAACAGACGATTTTTGTTTGTTATTTTTGAAGCTCGATATGGAACTATTCAAAAAGGACGTCCCCGAAATTTTTTAAAAAATATTCTATGCTTTTGTCCACGAGTTGTCCGTTTTAGGCAAATCCTCTTCATAGACGTGCTTATTTTTTTTCAAAAACAGGGTGTCCAGAAAATTTGTGGAACATACAAAGGCCCATTTTGTAGACACTTTCTGGTGTCCGTTTCCCCTTACACTGACTGTTCTTTAAAACTCAATTAAACAGAAAATTTAAAAACTGAAAAATACCATCATTTGTGGACACCCATATTAGCTTTCCCTTCCCTCCTCCTGTCCTCATGGTGTCCACATGCAGACAGACCCCTAACCCCCTCTTGAGGACGATTTTTCTGAATGTCCCTTAACTAAAAAATGCTGCCCCCTGATTCAGGCAAACACTGATAGCATCCATGCAAGCAGTGTTTGCCCTCATCAAGAAATAGTAAATTTTTTTAAAACGCACCTCATGTTCTGTTAGAAAAACGCATATTTAGTGATATTATTTATGAAATATTAATAAACGTTTAAACGTTGATAATATAATGTTCGATAATAACTGCATCTACAGGTTCAATTATGTTCACTGATCTTAACATTTTTAAAGAAATTAAAATAACATATAAATGTAATCCTTCGGGACACGAAAATTACATTTCTTATTTTTTTCTATTATCAAACCCAGGCTTGTTCGGGTTAATGGGTGGTCCTTAATTAATTTAATGCATCTAATTTTATTAGAGCATGACTACACACATTCGGTGCATGAGTAACGAAATTATTATTGATTAGCTTTCATCATTTTTCACATCAATTAAGACGATATTATTGCGCTGCGACGCTTTATTGCGCCAAATAATGGCTTTATTAATGCTATACCAGAGAGCATGGCCACGCATACGTCGGTTGAATCATGTTCATGTTAGGCCTAACCGATTTAACGAACGCGAATTAATGGGGATCAAGATTTAAATGAGACACCATCTGACAATCGTCAAATTGGCTGTTGGGTTGTAAATCAAAGCACAAACATCAAAAGAGGAGTTTTATAGCAACCAGGTTAACAAACGGATAAAAAGTAATATTACCCCATTCGCAGTCTAATAACTGTTTAATAATCGCTATTAAATCATTTTTCTGCAGCAATTCGGTGAGCAATTCAACTTTGACAAAACACAAAATTTTGACCATATGTTACATTAAGTTTGCTGAATTTTTAATAATAACACTTGTATATGATTGTGAAAATGTTTTAAATCAGTTATTAGTGAATTAATAAAATATGGTATATATCTACATTAAATGTAACAGAAGATGCATAATATTTTCAGATGGAAGTCTACTCATTAATTCAACAAATTTCAAAATATATTCATTAGAACGTAATCGCGAAATTTCGGTCTCGAAAATATTAAAATTATCTTCATTAAGCAATCATTTCTTAATTTAAATATTGGCTGACTATATTAATATATTACATTACGAAAATTAATGCACATTTAATGCACAGAAAATGGTTTTTAAATTTATTTTACATGTGAAAATATGTATATAGATGCATCCGTTTTAAATCTAATTGGGGAAAGTACTGTTTTTACTATTAATTACAGTATTATTGTGCTAAATACATGTAAAGATTTAAAGATTTCTGCTTTGTGGAAATGTACTTAGCAACGATGACTATGTTTATCAGAGCATGGACAGTACGCGTCATAAATACAAAATATAGCCTCGTCGATTAAAATGCAAATGATCCAGATTATCATTCGACGGATGTTTAGACAACAAACATGCTTTGCACTTAGAGCTACGAGGCCCCCATATTTTGTTATAAATTTTTAAAGTTTTTTGTTTGAATATTAATAAATACAGAAAATGGGAAAGGATCCAAAATCGATTCTGAAGAAAGAAACATTTCTAATTTCAAGGGCCAAAGAAGAATAAACATTTTTGTAAAAAAACAATTTGAAGGGTGTGGCAGAATAATCATCTCGCATGGGGATATATTGTCTAAGTAATTTCGCATGCTAATATAATGACTGCACATTTCAGAAAAAAATTGCTCCAAAACAATCCACAAACAATTCCCTCTCATCTTTAACGTGTGCAGCAATATTTATCTGCAGTATAGCCAAGTAGAAATCTGATTGCTTTTTTTAAGGGGGACATTTTTTCACCCTGTACACTATAGTGTGAAACACTCATCGACAAGGTGCAAGCAGAGAGACGAGTTTCAAATGTTTTAATGAAACTAATAATTTCATTTCAAGCTATCATAGTGCATCTTCAACCGAGTGTGTAGAGAGGGATGCGTCTTATTGCTATTTCATAATTCTCATAAGCCTACTTGAAATTTTTTGAATTGCGACGAACTAAAGAATGATTAACGAGCCATGGCATTTAATACTCTCGAGTTCGCATCGCAACAGCCACGTGATCCGTCATAAACACTCGTAGCGCCATTTTCGTGTCTTATTTTTTCTCCATTGGCTTTTATCCCTAGTGGTAATTATTTGCTTCAATTCTCTGCAGCACGCCGAAATACAGGTTTCTTTCTCAGGCATTATCGTTGACGTTTAGCAGTAAGTCAATTACGGTAAATGTATATTTCAACTGCGATAGTTGACTCGCATCAAATTGCACCATTGATTTTTTAGCTTTTGCTGCAATAGATGCCCTATATACAGTAGTTCCTATGCCATCTGTAATGGCAATGTCTTCACCGACACCAGCAACGACGCCATCTTGCCTTCTTTTCTAACCGCAATCCAATTTTTTACAAAAGTGGTGATGGCATTTTGACGAATTTTAACATCTGCATTTCATCGATGAAAATCGCTATTTCGAACTTGAATCGCCTTGCCATCTAGAAGCAAGTTTAGAAATTAAAGAGTGATGTGGATAGATGTAGAATACCACCTGATTGTTCATTAGCTCAGTTTAGGACTCATGCAGTATGAAATGATGGCTAATTCTAAAATTCCAGATTTATGTGCAATTCTCTTGAACAGTACTTGGTTTTAACATTTTGAAATTTAACGTACAAGTTCACTATTCTGTAGATGGACCATATGAGGTTGGAAATGGTCAGAATGTAATTTACATTGTTATTGGAAATATGGGGAATGGTGTTTTTGTCACAATGGGTTTAGAGTAGTATATTAGATGGGTACATGTACATAGGTAGTGAGGTATATTACATAGTATGCAACTATATTATTGATTACCAATTTTTTTATTATATAATATGGGGTCATATGAGCTTTTAATACTTGTATGAATTGTTTTAGTTAGAATTGTTGAAGTTGTTAGAGTTATGTAATCTATTGTAGATGTTTGTAGCATAGACTTTTTAAAAATTTAATTATTAAGATTTAGGGATTTGAAATATTCAGTATTCTGCTCAAATTTCAAAAACACATTCTAATGTATATCATGCGATGTGTTTTTTGAAAATTGAGCAGAATACTGAATATTTCAAATTCCTAAATCTATAATATATAACCACGTATTTAATGATCTTAACCTCAGTCGTTCTAAAACGTTCATGAATTCGTCAAAATAATTTTGCTTTATTATTTACAAATTGGGCAATTTTCACAATTTCTTCTTCAGGACAATTTTCTGCAAGCACCCCTCGACGCATAATTTCAGCATATAACAATCTAAGAACAAATCCCTGATTTTCTAAAGCCCAAGAAGCACTCACACCTCGTGTTATATGGCTCTTAAAATAGCTTTAGCGCACGCAAGTGTACGGATACCTGTTGAATAATTGATCCAGAACTGTCTACGTTAATCTAGCGAGTCATTAGTCTATTTTGTGTTCAGTAAACAACACAATAATTGCATGTGTTATCACATCGTAGACATACGCCTAGAAGTAAATGGAAAACGCGTAGACGAAGTAAACTCTACTAATTTCATTTTTCTTTTTTCCTCGTTGCATGGCAAGACCTTTACTAAGACATTTATTTTTAATTAGGAGGTCCTGATTAGTTACCGCGGTAGAAAAAATTGCGTTACAACTTTCCCACTTCCTTAAATGCGAAAAAAAATTCGTTCAAAGAGAAAATTGGAGGAACATTATGTTATGCAACTCTTGAACGATACAAGTTTGCATAATGTAGAATTAATTAACTTTGCTATGCAATTAATATGCACAGGATATGAAACAATGTTGAAATCCACTCTCTGAAGTAATGAAAGTAACAATAAACTCGGTTATGAAAACAGACTGTGTTTCAGATTTCTTATTTTTACAAACGCTAATTGTACTTTCTTGAATTAATGACACGAACCACTTTAACCGCTGACTGCTTAAGGGCTTAAAGTAAAATTTAGGTTAGTTCATAACATTTTAAAAATATTTTAAAAACTAACTATTGACATGTTATCACAAGAGAACGATAATACAAAGTGCATTTTAAATCTAAAAGAAAATTTCTGTCATATTTGAAAGTACAAAACTGCTTAGTGAAAAATCTCCTAATAAGGGTTCACAAAAATATTTGCATACATCACAGCATTTTGTATTCTGTACTAAACCAACATATTAAATAATACATGTAAATTCATTATATTTAATTATCAATAACATAATTATAACTTACAACAAACGTTCTTATAAAGAAATAATACTTTCAGAAGAGTATACAGCTATGGTGGATACGACTGATACATTTTATAAAATAATACTCGTACATTGCAAATTAGTAAATATCAAAAATGCAATATTTTGTAGAAAACATGAAATGCAAAACTGTGCATATATGGATATGATATCCAACACTGAATGGAAAACTAATACTGATATTTGCATAAAAATAATAAATCATTTACATGTATTGTACTTGTATTATAGTACTGTACTGTACAGTACTGTATTAAGGGGACTGCTCTAAGAACGTATGAACGAATAGTGTTTTGCACTCTTCATTTTCGGATTTTATCCATCGAATTGGAAGGAGCTTTCCTTAATCACGCGTGAAACCAGCATCACAATCTCAATATTGTTAATTATTGTGATACTTTATGATCACTTTATATGGAAACTCGGTATCAGTCTGTTTTCAAGTTTAATTACGCCCAATGAGTTTTTTATGAATCAGCTCGCTAATGAATTCCTAATTAAATAATTTAATTAGGAAACACGAGTATTTCTTTACGCTACATGCTGAAATGAATATTCAGAAGGCACAATTTTATTTAATTAGATCCATTTCTGCCGAGAACTAATTTCCTTCCAACTCGAGACAGAATTAATGTCCATTGCTTGCAGTCTCCAAACTAAATATTAATTTAATTAGACTCAGGAATTAATTATTAGCGGTATTACATCTGATGAATTTGATGGTCATCACACTGACATATTACACTTAATAAAATATTACCGAAAAATTTCTCAGTGATTTAAGATAAAAATTAAAAATTTTATCTTGACAACTATTGACTTACTGTCTTGGAATACTATTAATATTGAATAGAAATATAGCGTATGAGCCTAATACGATTATGGGAAAATCGGACTGTTGCTAGAAATATTTTCCGGTGCTGGTTTTACATATACTGAGAAGTGTATTTAATGACATGAATGTGCATAGGCTTATATGCAATAAAATGTGATTTTCAAATAATGAGACAATCGTTCCATTTTTGCTAAACCATCAAATCTGCAAAAATGGAAACGACGACGAACATTAAATTATATCTCGTTTTATTGAGGGGAGTACATTTGACGTTGGAAAAATATTGCTGATTAGGTTACTAATTTAATACAAAACTGAAAATAAAACTATAACTACGGTTGTTGCCACTGGTGCTGCATTCCCTGACGGGATTTTATGAGTAAATCATTTTGAGGAGGAAAAAACCCGATAAAATCACGTCGGGTAAAATTATTTTATCCCAAAATGACTGCAGTCATAAAACGTCGTCCCAATTGAATTTACACTGATCTCCACCCTCACATTCTATTGGCACAACGAGCATATGGCACCTGCCATTGCAATCAACGTTATTAAGTGAAGAAAACGGATGGGGTAATATGTTTCCTACATTTATGGGGAACAAATTCGACGGTTAACACGTATCTGGCAAAACATACAAACACCCAGTAATAAGCGGGTTGTTACGATATGTACCATAAAGTAGAGTACATATGACGCACTTACAAGGAGAAACCTTGGTTCGCACATTGACCATATGCAGCCCATAGGCGCCCATGGCATAGCTAATATGGTGATTGGATGTTTTGTACCCACTAAGTGACCAGAAAAGCCTCATTTTACGACGGTCGTAATCACACCCCCCGACGATTACACAGACTTTAACGGCCTCCCTTTATTCGGCACGGCCGGTCCGCACTCTTGAATTGTCCGGGGAATGTTGTTAGCTATTTCCCAATCTGCGAAGCAAGTGGTCACTTGGCAATGAAATATTAAACGGCACTTTCCACTTCCCCGAAATCCTATCTCGATGCAAAAACATAAAAACAAGAGACTGGAAAACGAAATCTGTAAATACGCAATCTGCGCTTCGACCAATCAACGACCACTCACTGATCAGTTTTAGCAGACATATTAGTTTTGCAAATTGTATTGCAAATATAGTCGAAAATCTCGAATTAATGTTGGTTGGACAAAGCTCGAAAAGCTAAACTAAAATAGATAATGGTAATTTCATTAAGTTAGAAAATTTTAAGCGCTTTTCGTCGCTATTTTCTGATTGGTGTAACGTTGCTGCGACGTATTGATTTTTGAAACAGGAAACATAGAAGCGCATTGTGCTTACTTTAAATACGTTCTGTGTTTACTTCAAATGCAAATTGGAATTCAGTTGAAAGTTTAATGCAAACTGGATTTAAATGCAATGTTGAACTGCAAATTGCAAGTTTAGTTTAAAATAGCTTTATTTGAAACATAGATTTTAAGAGATGTTTTTATTTGTTTTAATTCATTATTGACGTAGTAAAACATCTATGAAAGTAATTGTAAATAGAAACTAAGTAAATAAGTTACATTTTTAATCCGTTATAAGTGCCGATAAATTGGTAATTTTATTAAAAAATTTAGAGTTAACCTCACGAGATGCTTGGAAATTAAGTGAATGAGCCTTCAATGTGCCCCACTTTTAATATTGAAGATATTTATTACTTCTGCTGATTATGTTGATGTTTTATAGTGATTGTATAGTGGTGTAATTATGTTGAATATCTGGTCTATTTGTTCTTTAACATACATAGTATACAGTTATATCTTTTTTCATAAAGTGTGTAATATTTGTTTTAAACAACAAAAATTGTTTGGGAAAAATGTACAAAATAAGAGAATAAATATAAATTAAACGCACCGTAATCGAAATATTGTATTGCAAAATTCCGCGATATTTAAAAAAATTAATCATTCATAGTGCATCTTTTTTTAAAGTTAGAAACAATTTATTAAAGTAATAATCGTAAAAGTCAGATATAAGAAAAAATATGCGTAGTTAGCATTTCTTACATAAAAAACTAACGAGTTTTCTAGTTAGTAAAGCGAAATATGCAAGCTGCACGAAAATATCCCTACGTTGTCGCAAATTAGACCTGTAATCTACATTTAGTACTTTTAAGCTCGATTATGGGAATTTCTAGAATTCTTCTAAATGCCGAGGGCATTTCTAGCATTAAATGCAGATGCCTAAAAATTCTCAAATAACACAAGGAGCGCATTGAAAAAAATCTCTTTTTATAAATAGAACAAACAAATATGGTATAAATACTTAGCATGTTAATGGCAATAACAAAAATTGTTGTTTCTATCATAAGCGTCTAGCCTGCCAAATATGGTTTTAATGGCATTAGTTTTCAGGCTTACCATGTAGGTGGAAGCATAGTACAGCATGAAGTTCAAATTATCAATGCAGAGTATGCATTATTGAGTCCACGGTGGCCTTTATGTAGGTTGATCGGATTACACCTTTACTAAGCTGTTTACAACTATCTTCTTTTCAGATTTGGACGTGTAAATAATGTTTGCACGCGCATTAAATAACACTGTACAATCTTTTAATTAATTAAACGCATCCATGCAATCGTTTAATTGAAGGAAATGTGAGATTACAGTGCGCCTGCTATGCAAATTGTTTAGGTAATTGTTCAGAATTCAGAGTTCAGAATGATAATCCAGGAATCTCACACGGAATCAGATAACTTTCATTAATGTTAAATATAAGCAGATTCGCCTTGTATTCTGTATTCATTTTTTTCACGAAAATAATACATAATTTGAGTAACGTAATGCCTGGTTCACAATGCCTCGACCGACGTCGTCCGTCGGTCGAGGCGGGGCTTAATTTTTAGGGAAAATACGTC
>JAQGBW010004522.1:0-13618 GCA_034698625.1 Julus scanicus
TTAGCATCTATCTTCTAGTTGGAGTATAAAGGTTGATATTCCACCATAAAATAGAAGTGGTGAAAATACCCCATTAACATATTCTATTTGGAATATACATCAGTTCATCGACTGGGTCTAAAAATGTTAGTTTTTTCATTTAGTTTCTATTTTGAAATTCCATTTCTATGCATGTTTTAAAATTCCACTTCTAGGCATACTTTGAAATTCCATTTCTTACACATGCTTTCATATACTATTTCTCTACATGCTTTGAAATTCCATTTCTCTACATGCTTTGAAATTCCATTTCTCTGCCTGCTTTGAAATTCCATTTCTTCGCATGCTTTCATATACTATTTCTCTACATGCTTTGAAATTCCATTTTTTAGATGTTTTGAAATTCCATTTCTTTGCATGCTTAAAAATTCCATTTCTTACGCATGCTTTCATATACTTTTTCTACATGCTTTGAAATTCCATTTCTTTGGATGTTTTGAAATGCCATTTCTCTACATGCTTTGAAATTACATTTCTCTGTCTGCTTTAAAATTCCATTTCTCTGCCTGCTTTGAAATTCCATTTCTTTGGACGTTTTGAAATTCTATTTCTCTACATGCTTTGAAATTCCATTTATTTTTATACTTGGAAATTCTACTTCACTGAATGCATTGCAGAATTCTATTTCTTTGTACACTTTAAAATTCTTATTTCTTTAGAATTTCGACCATTTAACACTACAAATTGCTCCAGTCATCAACACATATCATAAATGT
Source organism: Julus scanicus (assembly GCA_034698625.1). NCBI lineage: Eukaryota > Metazoa > Arthropoda > Diplopoda > Julida > Julidae > Julus > Julus scanicus. Next base: position 756 of record JAQGBW010004522.1, read on the forward strand.
GTACAGCTGTTTCATATAATTGTGTTTACTTCAAATTAATTGCAGACTTTTGGATAAAAAAATATCAAAATTGCATTGCAGTCCAGTTTGCAATAGCATTAATCTTTCAATGGCAGTTTGCAAATTGGCCCAAAAATGATGTCCCAGGAGAACGTGTTTCAAAAATCTGGTTTCCCTTCAACTTAAGAAATTAGATGGTACTTCACGGAATATCTAAGAAACCTTCTTTTCATTTGATCTCTCTTTTTTCCCCATCCCAATACTAAATGAAACTCCCAATTACACAGAAATCGACGGCACATGAGCAATTAGAGAGCTCCACGGCATTAATAAATAAAACTACTTGCCAACAAATCCTTTTACTGAAATACGTTGCTCTTACAAAATTGGTTTATTGAGTTCACATTTTTTTTTAGGAGAGGCCGGTGCATCTACATTTACTCCCAAAAGTACGATTATGCATACAAATAAGCCATTGATTGCACGCTTCACTTTTTTGTGTAAAAATATTTTAGTTAGGTTTTATTTGCATATAAATGTTATATGTATAGAAAAACGACTTGGGAAACTGACTAAATATTTAAATTGAATATACGCTATTTTAACGATTTGTATTCATGCCTACTGTATGTATCCGCTTCTGAAATACTAAATAATTCACTGCTTTAATATTAAGTTAGTGAAAATGTGTGAAAGTAAGTTTTTTACATTATAAATATGGCTACATTATAATACTACTTAAATCAATCAAAAGAAGCTTAGGGAATCTTCAAAGCAAACATGTAGATCATTAAAATACAATTTTGTGACTCTTAAATAGTTTAACGTTTGAATATATATTGTGATTATATAGTTTTTTTAAACTAGGTACGTGTACATTCATCATGAAACTTCAAGTTCAGTTTTTTCACAACTGCACTTCAAAACCTAACATTGAAAGACTAGCATTGAGGTGACCCTTAACACTTACTGTCATCCATTTTTCAATATGCACTTGTCATATTTTTATAAAAAAAGAAATCCAACGATTCAGGAAGAGTATTTATGTTCGTAGAAGTACAAATCAAAAAAAACTTTTCATCTCTTATAAAGCCATATTTTAGATGAATATTCCAGTTGTGGCTTTTAGAATAAACACCACAATCGATTGTTTTACATATGTTTTACATGTTTTACAAACAAATGAACCATTATCAGAATTTTTAAAAAAAAACGATTTTTAAATTTGAAACTATCTTATTTTGCTGAATTCGAGATTAATAAATGTGGCTTATGTTCATAGAAATTAATTGCAATGCATATTATTATAATATCATTTAATTTGAACTCATGATAGAAAGTTCATCCATATACTATCATTTCAAACTTCCTACTTGAACTTTGGATATCACATATCATTTTCTGGAAGTTTGTATGGGTCGATAATATTTAACTCTTAATACAAAAATGAGATTTCTCTTAGGTCTTGTAGGCATCACATTACACTTTGGGATTATAAATAATTGCAGAAATAATGTGCAAGCTCTACAATAAACGTTGATCTATTTAGAGAAAAGTTCATATTAGCATATACATAAACAAAGGCAGCAACACTTGGATAGTTTATGCATTCGGGTTAAGCATATTTCATTTTTCAAATTTACGATGATGACTGTTCATTGTACATATTTTCCATTAGTCTTACATATGTATTTTGCTTCGATCGACTATAGCATCACATATACAAGATATTCAAATTTCATACAAGCTTTACATTTTTAAAATTGAACATATCCAAGAAGATCTACTTTGAAAATTTATTGTTTGTTCTAGAGACCACAGGCAAATATGTTTCGATACTTATTAATAAACCACTCATCCTATCAAACTTGGCCGGATGGAAAAGCAATTTAAATGGAAATGTAGGGGGTGAAGCCATTCTGGACGTTCACTAATGATGGTATTTTTCAGTTTTTGGATTTTCTGTTTAATTGAATTTTAAAGGTTAGTCCAAGGGGAAATAGACACCGGACGAAATATTCCCCAGTTTCAAATGTACTTGAATTTTTAAAACCTTAGGAAACTCGGGAATTATTCCCAACTTTGTGTTAAACACCAATTTTGTGCTGCAATTTCCTTTTGAGGTCAGGAAATTTTCGATAATCATAAAACTAGAAAAAAGAAAAAAGCCCTGGTATTGGCAGCGAGACTGGTGCCTGGAAATTTATAAGATGATCCTTTGTTTGTTACAATAAATTTTCTGGACACCCTACTTTTAAAAAAATTAAGGAATTTATGGGAAAAGGAGAAAATGGACATCATCATGTGAACAAGGGGTAAGGAAGGGGAGGTAACGTATGCTTTTTCTACCTGGGTAGTTCCCATAAGTGTAGACGGTCACATATCATGGCTATGTGTATGTGTAGTAGTAATTAAAACTACCGGTCCATTTGTCCTTTAATCACATATCTGTTTATAAGAGTCTATTATTGAAAGTATACCACAAAAATTTATTTATTTTTGTGGTAATCAATACTTTGTGAATACCTCGAATGGCTCTTGTTGTCCACTTTGAAAAATAGTTTTCATTCTCAGAAGACTTGATATTTTTATAGAAATTTAACTTCCATATTCTCTCGGGAGGTTTGGTTGAATCTTTTTACAATATTGGAATTGAATGTATACATCTAAAAAAAAATGCCAACATTGACAATGAAGTCGTTGAAAACCAATATGGTTTAAAGGATAAAGTGGTCATTCGTAAAAGCATCGGGTTTATGAGACTCGCAACTATGCCAGCCATTAAAAAAAAACATGAAGGAAAAACATGAATGATGGGAAATGTGTCCTATACAAAATTCACTTGTTCATAAAAAAATTTTTATTCAGAAATCATATTATATCCAATTTATAAAATGATGAAAATGTATTTAATATAGTAAAAGCTGGGTTGAGATGCATCGTGAATGGCATTAGGGAAAAAACCACCCTATTGAAATCCAATTTCATTGTGATCTATCTTTTCACAATATAGCGTGTACAATATCTTTTGAATAACACGCAATTTTGCATATCGATTGGCTAGTTCAATCAATCAGCATTTCCGGTGTTATTTCAAAGCATGCAAGCCATATCAGGAAATGATTAAAAGCAACGTATCATTAGTTTTGCAAAAGATGTATAAAATACACGGGAAATGAAACATTAAATATGTATTTTATTTAATATATCACATATATTTAATCTTATTATCAAAAGAATTTTTACGCCATGTAGGGTTAACATATGGCAATATGGCCCACCAATGGCCAATTATTGCTAATACTGGCATTGTTGGCGTTTTTGAAAATTGTATAAGTCGAATTAATTGAATAAGTCCTTGTGTATTGCTTTCAAAAGGGTATTAAACTAGAAAGCCATTAGCATACAAAATGTACAAATGATAATTCAAAAATGCATATCTACTAATTAGGAACTAAATAAAAAAGCAGACAAAGCATGGCATTGTCTGATTTGATTCCTAGTTTTTGAAAACACTCCTAAATGTATATCGAACGTTTTCAAACTTTAAAATCACTGTAATTGTAAAATCAAATGTTCCTCAACATTACCTTCGTAGCTTATATTCATTTGTATTTGGATGAATTCCGAGCTGAAATACAATTCTACATGGATGAAATCTTTAAATCCAAGTCAACTTCGATAAAATCTTAGCTTAAATCAAATTCAACCTGGATGAAAGCTTAGCTTAAATTCATTTCTACCTTGAATGTACGTTGGATGATAAAAAAAATGTTCAAAATATTGCTAAATCTTATAAAATTTCTCACATCACTTAATTAACCTTCTTTTAGATTTTTTTGTCCCAATTTGAAATGACGTTTTTGAGTCAGCAGCCACATATTACGTTATTAGATTTTTACGAAATGAACCAAATCAAATGTTGGGAATGATAAAAAAGATTTGAGTAAAGGCTAAATCCTTTGTGTGGAAAAATGATGTCGGGGTCAACTTTTATGGTTGGTGAGAGCCTGGATGCGTGAATTTCACAATCGCCTATTGGTGCATGACTTTTAAAGCTCTCTTCATGATATCAGAACCAATATTTGATAGGAAATGAGGAAGAAGGCAGAAAACTGTCGCCACGTGAAATTCGCAAAACTTCTTCCACAAATATATTGGATTCATAAATCAGCTTTGCAATCGTGTACACATACAATAACCAGAAAATCCACAAAAATCGCCCTTTTTTTTCCAACATCGTAATCATGAGGGATGACTCAAAATGAGCTTATAACAGACTTATGACGAACTGCCAGCAAATTAATAACAATACGACTGCAATATTGGTCGTGAAAAACTGATCAATTTCAGAATGATCATATAGGGGAATCAATTCCCTTCTTAGATTAGTTTTTTTATTTTATAGTATTGAAAATATGACATTTCGTGCGTATATATAGTCTTATGTATGTGCAATTTCTGAATTTAATCTGAAGAGTCCGATAAAAAAATATCTATTTTCAAACAATCTATAACAAATTATTAAACTTTTTTTGGCAAAATAATGTTGTAATTGATCACGGTAGATATCCTTTAAAATTTAAAGGATGGTCCTTGAAATTATTGAATGTATTGCAAGTATAACTTTATACATGGTGGTCCAGAATTCCTCACCACACCACAACAAATTGTCGTAGTTTAAATCTAACAACATCAGTTGTTAGAGCACACGTTACTTCCTATTTAACCCCATTAACAGAATTGTAATAAATACCAGATTTAAGAAACAATAAAGTGGGGTGGCAAGTAATTCTGTTCCACCATGTACATATAACTCCATATATAACTTTTGAACTATTTCCTGAAATGGCTATTTAGGGAATTTAAACAATCGAGGCATTATAGGGAACAAAACCTTTTCAAATGACGCTCTAAAAAGAAATCTTTAATTATACATTTAACTCAGCTTTAGCCTAATTAATAAGTAACACCAAAGGCGAATATCTAAAAAAAATTACATTAAGCAAAATTGAGTTTGTTTGGTTTTTTCACGATTCGCTATTATGATATTAAATCTACTACAATACTTGTTTATTTTTAGAAAGCAATTGAGAAAAAACACTAATAGAAATAATAAATAATTTATTCTTTGAAAAACTTGCCTGTAATTAATTAGCTTCTTGAATTATTACTTTATTACTTTATGTAATAAAATGAAATATGAGAAGCAATATAATGGCCGTAAACATCCCATAATTCAGGGTATCAGTTTCATCTTCCTCTGCCATAAAGAGCAAACAGTTTTCGGTATAAAGTACCCTGAATTTGATCCCTATATCCAGTGTACTTACTACTATACAGTATATTGTGCGTGTGGAAGATGAGAGGTCTCAATAATTTGCCATCAAACTTGAGTTTTTCATATTTGACAGGCAAGCTGTTCGAGTTCAATATGATAGCTTAAGAGCTATAATGTGCTCCCAAGTAATCACGATCATTGGAGTCAAAATCCATGGATTGCTTTATGGGTTCGCTTTAAAAATCATAAATCATAATTTGTCATCATGCCATTATGCAATTTTGTCTGTCATTCATCATTCACTCGCAGACCTGCCCAAAAATATGTTACAGGTTTCAATTGTGAGTGTAAGAATGCCTACAAATCATCAACTATAAATCTGGAGAATATTTAGTATGCAACTTATGTAACTTTAATATGAATTTTTAAGTCATTGAAAAGAATCCTTAATACTAAATTGAAAAACTTCATTTTAGAGAAAATCATTTTATTTTAAAACTTTTGATTAAAATATTGCCGCAACTATAAGGATATAATTAAATTTTTATAACAAATTCATTAATCCAATTAAATAAATTAACGTTTATTTTTCAGTGGTAGCATATACAATTTATGCTAAATAAATGCTAAATAATTGTCAATACATGATCATACCCATCCATTTATGCCTATATATGACCATACCCACCCATTTAAGCCCAAATATGACCATGCTATGTCTAACTATGATTCATAATAAGCATTTTATGATACCTATATGGTTCACCAGAGCCAAATTAAGGAACATAAATGGCTATTTGACCCAAATATTGCTTATGTACACAGTGTATACAGTGGTTAATTAAGGCACACATGTTTACCATTATTGGCTAAATATGGTCCGTACATGGTCATATATAGATTTTCCACCTTGGATGCCTTACAAATTGTAGGAATATTTTTATTAACCCGGATAATCGACGTCTCCCTTGCACATAGGCTACCTTATCTCTTAATTTATTAATAATTAAGTGTCGTTGCCGTATTTATGTATATCAAAGCTATCGCATCGTGCATAATCTCCGAGGCGAATGAATTTCCATAATTAAATTAATGCGACGAAACATGGAAACTAAGGAAACCATCTTAGACGATGAGAATATGTTCCCATTGAGACCTTGTTGTTGGAAACAGGCAAGACCCAGCATGGAATTTACAGGGTGGCCGCAATAAAAGCAGAACTTTTTTCATACATTCGTTATTTTTTGTTTTTTAATCAAAGTAATTCCAATTTTGCACAAATATAAGCAACAAACGTACGAAAAAAACCAGCTATTTCAATTTGAAATCAAAGTGTCCAACATCCGCTGTAACACGTACATACACGAATGTGGGGACAATTGACGACTCGTTTCAAAAAGTTTACCAAACAAATATTCGTAACGAATTTCTGAAAAAGGTTCCCCGTTTTTGTGGTCAATATGTAGTCAACATTTGGTATGAAAAAGTCAATGTAATTATTGTGTATAGATTTCATTGTGCAAAAATGTCATCATTAAGCTAGAAAATCATCTCCCTAGCTTCCAGACGTTGTGGTCAAATGTAGTCAACATTTGGTATGAAAAAGTCAATGTAATTGTTGTGTATAGATTTCATTGTGAAAAAATATCATCATTAAGCTAGAAAATCATCTACCTTCCAGACGTTGTGGTCAATATGTAGTCAACATTTGGTATGAAAAAGTCAACGTAATTGTTGTGTAAAGATTTCATTGTGCAAAAATATCATCATTAAGCTAGAAAATCATCTCCCTTCCAGACGTGGATATGAATTATTTGATCGCCTCGGTGAACATTGTAATATCGCACAAATTGTTGGATGTAAATCAATGTGTTTGCGGGCCAGGAGTCCAACACAAAAATGTGATATATTTGTGGTTGTTGATTTTTATCGCATATATGTGTTGCACCGAGTATGCATTATAGATGTGGCATTTCTGGTCTGTGGCCTCCATCTATGTGGATCACACAGACAGAAAATTTCGTATTGTCTGATGTTGAGAAATGTGGCAGAAGCGGGTATCGACTTTTTAAAGGAGATCTTTGTGTGTTTAATAACGATTCCAGCATTCAATTGAAACAAAAAGGAAAAACTTGCAAATATACATATAGAGAAAAGGATGTTTGTGTTTCATTGTTCAGTCTACACACTGCATTATTCATTTCTAGAACCGTGAGAATCTAGATGTATTGTCAGATTTCACGATGCATTCTGCTTTACACAATTAAGACAGCTTGATGGCAAAAAACATCTTGAAATGTTGTTCGTATTATGGGGATTAGATTGCGTTCTTCGTTCTGTATTAAGAACAGATTTTATACTTGCATGTTTTGCTAAATTCATCTTCAAAGTAAGATGATCCGGTTTGAAATTTGTTGGTTTCTTGAATATTTACACCCAAGACATGCCACATGCTTAACCATCATTTAACCCTAAGTTCACTTGGACACTGTCCTGACCACCAACAGCCCTGGGATAAAGGTCATTTTATACATTTAATACAGCATAAAGTTCAGAAAAATTTCAGCTATAGATTTCAGTAAAATTGCAGAAATAAATTTCAGGAAAATGTCACGTATAAATTTCAGAAAAATGTAAGATATAAATTTCAGAAATATTTCAGCTATAAACTTCAAAACTTCAGAAAAATATCCGCTAGAAATTTCAGAAAAAAATCAGATATAAACGTCAGAAAAATGTAGGATATAAATTTAAGAAAACTCAGAAATCTACTAAAAACAAATGTGTTTATACTTTGAAATAAGCCGGTTATGATTGGACATTAGTGTCATGCTTTCATGTTTACAATTAGGATTGTGCGAATACTGTGTTTGTTGATATTTAGACTTTTTAAAAGTAACCTTTTCTCTTCAATAGAGTAGTGAATATCTTTTTTTTTTCAGCACAACTAAAGTGCAAAGTTATCTTTGAGAATCAGTGATGAAATCTCATTCCATCAGCTCATGACTTCAATCCCTAGAGAATTTAGAGCAGTTTTTTTACTGAAATTGCCAACATATAGTATATGTAGTATAAGATTTCTGAAGTGAATTATCTTCAACATTCAAGTGGCATCTTGACATAAAAATGTTAAAGAATGGAATCTAACAAAGAAACTTTTCTGTGATATTTATCGTGAATAGCAATGACTCTTGCACTGTAATGCTATACAGAGACACTCTTTGCTATTCGTGTGAAACAATGAGACATCTTTGTTGTTCAGCAGTGCTTTTTAACCTTTATCAGCTCACCAGGTATATATGACTTATAGGCAGTACAAACTCAATTACAGGTATGCAGGTATGCAAGGCATGCCTTACATACCACCATCACTATCTTGGGATTACATCACCAACAACACCGTGACCCTTGACATCCAAAAATAAACTATGGCTGGAGGTCACCACTAGGGTATTGGGGTCGAATCTCCAATAAAAAAGAAAGGGGACTCTCATGATCATCCCCACTTGAACCAGTGGTTCCATCAGAAGGAGGAAAAATTCAAGTTCGGGAGTTCGGAAGTGTATCTTTATTGAAACATTATTTAAATAAGATATTCTCGGCCATCCTCCAAACCACCACGGTACACACGTGAACTCTCAGCGGCACACCGGTTAAAAAACACTGCACTAATTCTTATGCTGTTCTGTTGTTCGTATAAATGTAGGCCCTCATGCGTCAAAATCCAGAACCGATAAAAGTATGGAAAATAAGTATTTTTTTTATTGTGAAAAGTTGTTTAAGTGCGTCTCTGGTGGGAAATCAGTAGGCTGTACCGTGTTGGCAAAATATGCATCGGCGGTTTTGCGATGGAACTTTGAAATAAATGAAATATGATTTTGCCTGCGCTAGCAAGATATATGTAGTATATATACCGATGTTACAATACGTTTATGCAAAATTGAAATATCTAGGATATCTGCCGGAACTTGTATATGCATTGAAAAACGTGATAAGACTGCGATGGTTTTCAACATGGACCCTGTGTCTCGAATAGCGTATTATTCAATTTCTTCTTATTTCTGCCTTTTTAACTTAATTTACCTGTTTCACTGCACGTTTTTTAAATTTCAAATTGGTTGCATTTTTTTTACGTTAGACTTTAAATAATAAAAAGTAAAAAGTAACGTTGATCACACGTTGCATTGTGTATTGCAGTAAAATGTTTGTAATGGAGCTTTTTAGCATATGCGCCCCCATAACAAACACTTCAACGCAATACATGTAATCATAAACTTCACTGCATCACATACGAATTTCACTGTATTACACATATTTGCTAGCTTATACTACAGTTTGATATGTAATTTTTCACAGCAAATGTAGTTTATTCACTCCAACATATATAACACGTTATAAAATATTAAAAAAATCATAGCATGTAGTTGTTTACTGCAACGTCATGTACTTCTTATCGCCAATTCCAAATTGAAGTAATTAAAGTTACTTTCTTACAAACCAAATCTTTTAATAGAATAAGTCGCCGAACTGTGAAATCACGTTACAGCTGAAGAGAACGACAATAATAATTACAGATAGTGGTACAACTAGAGTTGCTGATTCAATGTTTTCTAAACATTCGAGCGTCGTTAAATATATCGATACAAACACTCACTGACATTGGCTAATTCTAGGAATATAACACTTTGGCAAATTACTATAAGCTGTTCCTGTGAAATGAGCTTGCTATATGTAGATCACAGACAACATTATCTTGTTTTTCTATTTAGTTGAAATGGTAGTCTGGATAACATTCCCAGGTGGAAAAACCCAAATATGGCCCAGGTATCTGGCTCATCAAGGGTTAAATATGGCCCATACATGGCTATATATATGGACCATCAAGGGTTAAATATGGCACATACATGGCTATATATGGACCATCAAGGGTTAGATATGGCTCTTATAAGACTGTATATGGCTCACACATGTCCGTGTATGACCCATCAAGGGATAAATATGGCCCATACATTTCTATATAAGGCCCATACATGGCTGTCTATGGCTCACACATGCCCATGTATGTCTATATATGGCCCACCAAGGGTTAAATATGATCCAATCATAGCTGTATATGGCTCATCAAGGGTTAAATATGGCCCATACATGGCAGTATATGGCCCATCAATAGTTAAATATGACCCAATTATAGCTGTATATGGCTCACACATGTCCATATATGGCCCATCAGGGGTTACATATGGCCCATAAGTTGTCTGTATGTGGTTCACACATGTCCATATATAACTTTTCTAACCGGATGTAGACTGTATTTTATCACGCATAGCTTACTTGTAAACTGTATTATCTTTTTTTATGAAATCCTTATTATCTATGTGTGCGATGTATCTTGGGGGCAGTTTGTGAGCAGTTCCAACGCATGAAGTTCCATCTCCACGTAATGGCACGCAGCTAATTTGCATGCAACGAAGGTATTTCTTGACGATATCATAAACATAGCCATAGCTGGCAGTGAGATGTACCGAGACACTTCTACGATACGCCCTGTGCACAATTCGATGCACTCTGGTGTAGTTTAACATATTGTTCATTTTCATTGCTCAATTTCCACGCTGCAATATGCTACGGATCATTCATACTCCCAATGCTCTTAACCCATACATTCTATACTTTTAAATGGTACACTTTTAGTATGGCTAGTCACTGACAAATTGACAATGTTGTACTCTAGCCATATTAAATGAATGGGATCGATACAGTGTCTGGATATATGGACAACGGTCATGTGGTCATTAATAGCGGCTTGGTCATACAGAATCAACACAAATTTATCTGATTTTCATTTTTAAATATTAGTGCAAATACAATTGATATAACTTACGAATTTATTAGAAACGTGTAATATTTTACACGTATACGGCTTCAAACACCTTTTTTGTTAATCCTACGAACTGTGGGTCAAGTTATTCGATAAGTTTCGCTTTTAATTATGCATGTCAGTGTGGATATATGAGATGATATATTTTGGACAGTTGCGTGAAGTTTACTGAACTAATGTTTTGTGTTTTTGTTGTTTCTAGGTAAGGAGAATGTATTTTTTTGTGATGATTGTATTGTGAGACAAGTATGTTGACAAGATCAAGGTATATGTTTTAAACATTTGTTTTTATTGTTTAATATTGTTGTTTTCATTGTTTGTGTGGTAAATTGGACCTTTATTGTGTCCTTGATATTGTTGAGCCTCCTCTTATCCGGCTATCCGGCTTAACCGTCGCACAAACAAGGTCGGATTTGGCTAACAATAAAACAACTTATGGGTTTCACTTCATTTAAGAAGGGGAAAAAATAAAAATCACAATGCAAATAGAATTGATTCGCTATACGGCTTTTCCGCTTTACGGCCAACTTTTCCGGTACATATCTAGGCCGTAAAGCGAGGTATGTGTATATATTTTTATCGCAATTGATATAATGCGGCTGCTTATTTGGTGTAAAATCCTAGAAAATAGGGCACAGAATGAATTTATGACACTGCACCAACCTGGTCAATTTAATTGTCATAATCTCTTTTTGAGCCGCTGAATGATTTTATGGTCGACAGTAGTAAATGACCGGAAACATCCCATTCTGAGTCATAATGGACGGAATGCAGAATTAAAATTTTAATATATTTGGTTAATTCACAAATGTTATGAATGTCATTTGATATTGGACCTAGCAAAGCCCCGCATCTGCTAGGATTTAATATTCTGGTTAGGCCCATATATAAAATTCCGGAATCACCAGGACCCCAAAACTGAAATGGCATTCAGTTGAACAAAGTGGCAATAATCCCTGCAAGAGATGGCAACAAATTGTTAATTACGGCACGGAAGATTAAATTTATTGGAATAAACAAGTCGAGGCCTATACACACTGGCGTTTTAACATGACTCTGAATGTGAATTATTACATGCGTGGCGAGATAATTAAATTTGTAAAATACTAAAAATGCCTATGTTGCTGCTGCAGCTCGTAATTGTTTTAGATATTCGCGTGATATGGAAGAAAAGTTATATTTTGCTAGCGCTTGTTTGCGTTGAATTATTCATAAAAGATTCATCTGCTTCATAATATATATCACTCTTGCATTTTGAAAACGTGTTGCACTCCCATTAGCTAAAAAAACAAGGACAGCTCTACACTAAGAGGAATTTGGTGCAAATTTTTAAGAAAATTGAGATCTACATACAAATACTATGTATGTATATGTAACACCAGCCGTGTTCATAAATCATGTGTGAAGAAAGACACTTTAAAATCATCACTTTTCATTGCTCAATTTGGAAACGTTTTCAGGAGATTTACAATATACGAGGGCTGATCAAAAAGTTCCAGGAATGATTTTATTAAAATTTATTAAAAAAACCTTACAAATTATTAGACATTGTCCCTTTCCAGCACCAAACACTAGACTCACTTTCCGAACTCACTTTTGTCTGCTCGGATGTGCGCTGTATATATGTTACAGTCAATGTGTCAAACCAGCCAATGTGTAAAATGACTGGTCACATAATGACACACGATTTGGACCTAACCTAAC
>JAQGBW010004523.1:0-13618 GCA_034698625.1 Julus scanicus
AGAACTTAGCCATAATTATGCTAGCTAAGAAAGCCAAATACACGATAGCAGATATGCAAACTAATAGTTCATAAGGGCGTTTTTATAAATTTCTCGGTATTATTAATGACATACAAATAAAAGGTGTGCTTCTCAGGAATTCTCTGGATTAAAAAAAAATGTATAACGATTACTACTACAAACATTCTACATTCATGTTTTGGGGGAAATTATTTGACATCTAGGACAAAACATACATAAATACAAAGACATTCCTAACAAAACAATTTTACTTTATAGAAAAACAACTTTATCTGTCTTAAGCATTATTCGATTTTCTTACATATACTAGCAATGCAACATTATGACTTGTTTAATTAACTCTTTTTACGTTGTGGTAATGCTTACAGCGGCAACTCGCACCCAGACGATAATCCCTGCTGAACGACGTTCTTCATGGATCCTTTCAGATGTCCCCAATAAAACAACATCTGCAAAGATAAAGTGGGTTACTTACTGAATTTTTCCTGCTAAAGTTTTATAACGGCAATTAAAGCAATAATCGAACTCGGTGGTGGATACACTTTTTAGCATGGATACTTGGAAAAGGTATAATTTACCACCACTGTAGAATATTCCGAAACCATCCTTACTTCCGTTAAAACTATGGTATAGTTCATAACTAGAGGAGCATTTTCCTAGGCTCCTCAGTCTATAGCCTCCAAGCACTGCGAACCTCACCAACTGTACAGATTCCACAAATGAATTTTGAATAAAATTTAACTATTTTATTTCAACCAAAAACACTGTTTCAACCTTACTTTTTTACATTTTTTACTTAAACCTATCTCCAGTCCGCGAAAAGCATGAAGTTAAACCAGTCCGGTTAACTCAGCCTCCTTTCCCCAATCTGGTAAGGTACCTTTTTCTAGGTCACTCATCAAAGAGCGCCCGCTCATTCTCAACAAGGGAATCAACTTGCCTTCTTATTAATCTCAATTACAATCCTCATTAAGATGGATCACCACTCCGTCCTACAAAGGCCTACAAACTCACCCCCTGGCCGATCCCACTGTAACGGTACTTGAGATTTCACTATGGCCTGATCAGTAAAAACGATGAACAATCGCCAAGTTCTAGACGTCCCTGAACACCCTTCGGGTACCGTAGCAACAAATGAGGGCTTTGACCAGGGGTCCTCTGACCATATACTTCTTCCTGGATCACCCAAGGAAGGAGTGCCTACAATACTATTGTGTCGACATATATTGTTTAAGTCTGGACTTTCAAATTCTTGGCAAACCAGAACATTCAAGTTTAAAATAAAAACCAAACGGGATTATTCCGAAATTATACAAAAACATTACCTTCTGAAAATAGTCTATACAGTAGTCCCTGTCTAAATGCATACTCTTGGGATACTCGTTGCCCTTTTTTCAATCCTAGACGAGTCACTATAGCTATCGGTCACCATTTTAGTGCATGTACAAGTACAGTAATTGTTACATATCCCTGCCTGTTGCATTTGGTTATAATTGTGTAGGCCTAAATAATGAAATTGCGTCTAAAAGTTCAACAACAGATTCTGTTCGTACATCACTGGGACAGTACAAAAAAGATCCTCCAAGTGCTTCACTCAAGAAATTCATGCAGTGGCTAGAGACAAATTACAAGATTAAGGTCAGCTAAGCCACAGTCTCTAGAACACTGAAGATGTCAACAAAGCATCTAGCCAAATGTATATGTTAAACGTCTACATTTAAGTGGTACATATAAAGTGGTTCAATGACAACCAGGAACGTGTCAAATCAAGTGGTAACCTCATCTTAGCTTGATATGTTTCGCAGTTCCATTGTTGATATTCACTTACAAAATCATTGGGGCCAAGTCGGGACCGGTACATTTTATGCATTTAGACAGGTTCTAATGTACTAACTATTGTAGCAAAGTTGATCCAACACAATGAATACGTGAATGTCGTCGCCATAATAATTATGATTTCAAGTCTAAATTGTATAATGAAGTCGTACACTTACAGTTTCACAAGTAGCATCTTTTTTATCTGGACGGATTCCGGATTTTTATTTTCGTAACAGAAATCGTTCAGCAGTACTTCAGCATTATATTATCGGCAATATTTCGGAGGACGATTAGCCACGGTGCACAATTTCGATGACGCCATTGTCTTCTTGATATAGATGAAATCAATGTTGCTTGTCACATGCTGCTGAAAAAAATCAAAAACGAAAAAAAAGTATATATATATACATAATATAGACAAGTATATTGACTGTAGTAAATAATCTAATGTGATATGTAACATTAATATCTTATTTTAACATAAAAATAATCACACAAAAAAAAATAATTACATGTTCGGGTGCCACACTGTACATGCACCCAAAATGCAATACGATAAATTAATTTGCATTTTTGCCAGCTAGACACATCGCAGAACATATTTCTCCTCGCAATACTTGCAATATGCCGACTCGAGGTCGCGCGGCGAATGTTCGCCGATGTGTGCAGCTAGCATTACAATTACATTAACTTGTGTTATTAAAATACGTGTATGCCCGTGAGGGTTTTTTTTGCATAAAACGAAAAATTACAGTGCTAGGCAATTTTTGAAACTGTTTCCTTAGAAAGGTGCTAACTTTGAACACAAATTGAAATAGGGAATTGTTTTTGTATCCTATTTAAGTACACGTGTACAAATTTTCAATAAATTCCATTAACAAATAACCATTTTATAATTTTTATAAATTTGGCTTACTTTTTATTGGCCCACCCTGTATATAACGTTCCAATTCAACTTCATTTACCAGCACTGAGTCCTGACTTTTAAAGAACACTTTTATGGAAGATTTTGGGAAGAGTGACGGGTAGATTCCATGCCAAAAAGATTGGCAGAAGTCACCAAACATAATGGTGGTCCTACAAATTATTTGTTAGTCATATTCGATATTTTACATTTTGGATGGTGTCCCATCACTTAAGTTGCATCTGAAAAATGTTTTTTTGCATTTTCTATTATTTTATAAGGAAATTTATCAACATAAGTAACTTTGGCTAAGTAATAGTTATTACACACAATATGTTGGATTACATATAATCGATTTTTTATTTTCTTATTCAATAACAACAACAAAAATGATACAGTTATAGAAAAAAAATAAGTGCACCAAAAACGCGGTTCTTTTTATAATTCCGTAAAACCTGAAAACTGACGACATTAAAACGCTATAAGGCTTGCTACCTTCATTAGTTATTTTAACATACAGTAGAAAGTCGATTATACGGACTATTTGGGACCATGGGTCATCCGGATAATCGAGTTTCTACTGTATCAGGCAGTGTTGGGCAAATTGTACTCATGAGTACGAGTACTGATTACGATTACAGTGGAATCATGTAATCAGTAGTCATAATCACACTTGGACAAATTGTACTCATAATAGGAGTACTGGTTACTAATACACTAGGATCATACTCCATAGTACGAATAGAGTACGTGTAATTGGTAATCATATGAACTGAGTACTAGCCAGAGTTGGGCAAATCGTACTCATTAGTAAGAGTACTGATTACTACATTCCTGTAATGTAGGATAAAATGTACGATCAAGTAGTTTACTTACCATTTCAAAAGTTGTATCTTTATGATCTCGACGAATTCCGGAATTCAAATAACTTGAAATGTACTGTTCAGCCGGACTCGGAGGTTGTACGAACTTGATATGAGCATAATGTCGAAGAATGACGTAATCTTCTTCTTGTTAGATGAGGCCAGTGTTACCTGCAGGTACGTGTTTCTGTACTTCAAAATAAAAAAAAAATGAAAAAAAAGTTTATGTAATCCAAAATAATTTAACGAGAAATTATTATTTTAATATAAAAATATCATAAAACGCAATTCGAAACATTATCTTACATTTACGAACAAGATCTTAAAATAACTTTCCATGTATTGCCTAAAAATATCTTAGATTGTTCATCGGTACATTAAAAGTTACATTTTTAATATGTTTAAATTGAGAAAGTAGGCTTTTCTGTATGACAGCAAAGCTTTCAGTGATTGCCAACTATCTAAGTTTGCGACTATCCATGATTGATGTTAAACGGCGATTAGTTACATCTGAAGACTATACACGTAAATGGTAAGGGTTTCAAACAAAGGACAAATTACATCCCTTCAAAATGTGATTTTCATGGAATTTTCATGCTCAATGTTCGTTCAATTTTTTAAAAGTAATTAATATTTTTAGAATAGAATAAACATTTAACAGTCGATTAAGCAGTTTAACCATAGTAAAACCCACCAAAAAATGTGTTTTCTAAACAATGGTAAGGGTTTAAAACAGAGGATTAAATGTCCTTCCTTCAATAGGTCCTTTTTGAATGGTCCCTTAACAGGAAACAAATCATGTTATAAATAATAAAAATGTTACCTGGATAATAAAACCTATCATTTTGGATTAGTATAAAAATGTCGATTTTCAAGGAAAAACAATTATTTGGCAATTCTAGATTTAAAAATGGCAGATTTTGTTTGCTACAACTTATTCCGGCGAATATTCCATACTCACAGATCTGTAACAACCGATTTTGACGTTAGATCAAACTTCAAAATACTGAAAATTAAAAAAAAAAATTAAACTGGACAATTTTGGAGTTGGACTGTATCAAACTGCATTGAAGAACAGCAAGCATAATTTCCTGAAAGCTCTCTCGTTAGCGAATGCTATGTCGAAATACACTGAACGCGCTTTTAAAAAAGTGCTGCAAAAAGTTAAATTAAGCTATAGCGCTTTATATAAAAGACGTTTAACTAATTTTGCATTGGGAACTCCCATCGGTACATCCACTTATCAAATCGGCACACATACTGGTTTTTCAAACATGGTGATTCATATTCTATACAATGTAGCAATTTTTGCACGGAATTTTTTATTAATTTCAGAAAAAAATACATTTAGGTCTTAAAATGATATTAGTTTTAAGCAGTTCAAATGCTTGGGAATACAAGGCACCAAATTGAGAAAGCACATCAAAACGAAATTTCGGATAAATGGGAATTTTCAAAACTCTGTTCTGGTATTGCAGAAAGCCATGAAATATGCAACCAGAGGGCCAATCTTTCATAAAAACAAAGCTTAAATATAAACTTCCCCCAACACCTGAAAATTTTTCTCCTGATTTTCAAATTCTTGACTAAATTTCACATGATAGTGACATAATATTACGTTGAATCAAAGAATCTGTTAGATTCAGAAGTTTATTACAATTTTTGCCTTCACATTTGGTTTGGCAAATGCATTTAACAAATTCAAAAATAATAGTTTTGAAAAAAAAAAAAAAAAAAAAAAAAAAAAAAAAAAAAAAAAAAAAAAAAAGTGTGAATTGTATATTATTTAAAACATAATGAGTAATAAACATATAAAAAAATAATTATTATATACAACAAATATGAAAAACTGAAAACAATATACAAAATCATTCATGTAGATATAATAGTTTTTGTGCTCATGCATTTTGGAATACGTGGAAAATTAGAGAGTAAAATGAAAAATTTTCATAAATTATGATCATCATTAAATTCTCTTCAATTGTTTTCATGTTCTTTATAACGTCAACATTGTTAAAATAATATTATTATTTTGTTTGATGTCATACCTTAATTGAATATTTTTATCCTGCCTTTACTTAATTTTTCATGAAATTTCAACGTATACTAGCCTCGTATAAGCAGAACATAACATTGGTCGTGCACATTCTTGTCTTTGTCAATTTTTTCCAGATTAGACAATATACGTGTAAATCCGGGGTAAAAATTCTGAAAATACACCACACCCTAATAAATCTGGATTCTTGAAACTTTAATTTCCATATGTATTCAATGTCACGTACAGCCTCGAAATTTTCAAGAATGTATGCAAGAAACACGAAGCCAATTAACTAAGACTAGATCTGCATTATTCTACACTGAATTTTAAGTTTTAAAAACACAAAAAAATTGAAATAAAACCAATTTTTTAAAAAATTTTATAACACAATAAAGAATGGTAAGCAATATAAAAGTGGTGCAATTTGTATTCAAATTTCGGCATTTTTAAAAATAAAAACTTGCCAAAAAATCGACCAGTAAATTTTTAAAGTTATATTTAAAGCTTTTTTTTAAACTTAAAGATATAGTGATCAGATTTATAACCATAGATTATTACCATTTATAAAAAGAATATTATAATAGGTAATTTCAACGGTGCAATATTTCCTAGAGCCATTACGAAATGCTTTGTTTTTAAAAAACACTTTGTCAGCATTTTGGTCATATTTGTCCTCCCGCTTGGTTTCTGAGAAACTTATAAGAAATATCCTGGTTTCGGTACTATATCCCTCATCAAGTCTAAACCACACCTGTTTATTCCTGAAAAAATCACTTGAATTTCTTGAAAGATTCTGCAAAAACTGCTGCTGTTTTCCCCACTCAAATTAGCGTAGGGTTCGATTTTTTTGCTTCTTTTTTCCGTTTATTTTCTTTATGACACACAATGGGCTATTTTGAAATATGATTCATTGTACAATGAGGGATAGTGGGAAAATCCCAACTGGACAATTTAGAATTTATAAAAAGTGAGTGTAAAATCCTAGCGTTTCCGTTTTCATAAAATATAACAAATTCATGAAATATAGTGCTAAATTCATGTGAAGTTTGGTAACATCTGCTTGATAACATGGCAGTAAAAAAGCAAATTGAAATTATAACCAAACTTCACACCAGTGGTCAAAGTTGCCAAAAATCGTTTATTAAAGGTCACAGAAAATATTCCTATATATTATCATACTCAAACCCAGACAAAAAATGACTCGCAGAATTCGGCACCCTAAATCTCTGCAGAAAAGTATGTTTCAGAATTATGGTGTCTAATTCTACAAGAGTCATTTCTGCAGAATTCTGCAGAATATATATTTTGGAAAAAAAAAGGTTCACATAGGGAAACTAACTTGGAAACTGGGAAATACCAGCCTAACGTTTTCACCCACTCGGCCACCTGTACTACCTGGAAGTAAAGCATTAGAAAAGGGAGTTATGGTTAGCTAATACTGGGACTTCATTACCAATAAGATAATAAATGCTCATATTATTAACTATTATGTACTGTGAATAGAGGGGTTTATTATTTTAGAGGGGTTAAATAGATTAAATGGGTTTACTAGTTTAGAGGAGTTAATTAGTTTAGAGTGGTTTATTAGTTTAGATGGGTTTATTAGATTAGAGGGGTTAATAAGTATAGAGGGATTTATTAGTTTAGAGGGGTTTATTAGATTAGAGGTGTTTATTAGTTTAGAGGGGTTTATTAGATTAGAGGTGCTTTTTAGTTTAGAGGGGTTAATTAGTCTAAGAGTGGTTTATTAGTTTAGAGGGGTTACTTAATTTGGAGTATTTCTGCAAGTTTCTGAATCTTTAAAATTCTGCAGAAATTTGGTTGAAAGCTGTGTAGACTATTTTCTGGGAATACAAATTGCCAGAGTTGTATCAAATTTCTGCAAAATTATTTTATGCAGGAAACGCACTGAAATATTTTTCTGGTCATTTTCTGCACATCATTTTTGTACGGGAAATTAGCTTCACATTCTCATTTCTTCAGGATCCTCATTTTAGGATATATTTCAATTGACATTTAAATATTCTGATTTTTTAATAAAGGACATTGAAAAACAACGAATGAAAGTTTTCCTCTTGACGTCATGAGAATGAGGCTTTCAGTTTTATAATTTATTTTCAAACAGACACTATGTTTTTTTAATTGTAAATTCTTTTATTCATAAGTTATTACTTTGACAAATTTGCATGAATTATTAATAAAAAAAGGAAAACATTTAAAAAATCGATTGTGAATTTCCAATTGACGTCACTGAATGAGAAATAGTTTCACTGCAAGTTTGTTCCCTTATATTCAAATAGACGCTATCATTTCTGAATGAAAGTTGTGTCACTTTTAAATTAATATTCAATACAGGAAGACATTGAAAAAAAGCAAATTAAAAATTCATCTTTGACTCATTGGAAGGGGATTTGGTTCTACCATCAATTACGTGCGGCGAGGAAAATGTGTTGCAAATTCGTTTATTATTCAAAAACCAGATGTCGCACAAAAAAACAAAAATACTCATTTTAATGAGCAGAAAATTTGCCATTTTTCAATGTAGGAACGGAGTTTGTTGACACATTTATCCCAACGTTTGATGAGATTGTTTCTACCCCTCTCGTAAAATTTGTTGCTATGCAGATATTGCCGAACCTCAAAGTTTCACATCATCGTCTGTTTAGAATTTTTGACCACTAAAGTGAACCAAAGAGATTGAAGTCGCTTGGTGAAAATTCGGGGCTGCATGGCGGATGTTTTAATCTTTCCCACCCAAACATGTTGATCTTGTGGGCAGTGCAGTGGCATGGACGACCACTTCTCTTTTTGTCAGTTGCAGTTTCGCGTCCTTTCTTAAAGTTTAAACACCACCTCTGTACCGTACTTTGTGAAACACATTTGTCACCATAAACTCCTAACATTTCACTATAAATTTCACTCGTTTTCACGTTTTCAAACACAGAAAAACGAATAACACTTCGTTGTTCCTCTCGTGTGAACGCTTTCAAATGAAGCGCCATTTTGCTTTTGATAGTTTGTTCGAAATTCTGCTTGAATTATGGCGCCATGTAGTGACCTAAAACCAAAATTTCCTGCTCTTTAAAATGGTTATTTCAGGTTTTTTGTACGACATCCGGTTTTCGAATAATAAACTAATACGCAAAACTTTATGACCGCTTCTCGTGGATCTATTATATTTAATCGCGTCATAATTAATTAAATATTCTTCTAAATTGCATGAATGTTTTATATCTTAACATTACTGGAATGAGGTTTAGTTCACTTATAAGTTTGTTCCCTTATATACCTAGCATACAATTTCTCAAAAATGAAATACGAGATCTAAATTACGGCATACTTTTTCTTTACTATTCTCCATTTATCAAACATTTAAAAAAGTCAAGATTTATCTATAAATTATCAACACCTTTAACATACACCCATATATAACCCAACTGAACTTTATGTATTTAGTAGTAATGAACTTCACTTACATTTTTTATAAACGTGTTCCAACTTCTCGAAATTCCCTCACTTCCTTACTGTTTTCCACTTTCTTCAACTTGATCCAATATAATTTTTTTTGCTAAGGGAGAGAAAAAAAACAACATGAAATATCACGAGTAAAATATAGCTTTTAAAAAATGCAAATGGGAAAGTTAAAACTATGGCATTAGAATAAAATAATGCAGTGCAAGTCAAGATTGGCATTAATCTTACAGTCATGAAATTTGAATGATAACATGTCAACAAACTTACCAGAGGTAGAGTGGCTAACAATTCGGCCATAGGCAAATTGTTCAGAGTGGCCAGGGGAATGAACCCTGGATTTCGAAAAACCTCCGACTTCTAGGTTTATTAACCTTAAATCTCGAATCCTGAGCTTCTTCCTTATAGCGTCAGCACAAAAAAATACCTTTTAAACTTTACAAAGCCGCCGAGGAGGATGACACTTATTATCTTTATGAGATATGGGTTTCCCCACGTGGAATGAAGACTACATTTTTGCATATTTTCACTAATGATTTTTATCTTAATGACATACAAACTTAATTTTGCTAAACACAGATTCCTACATAGTATGTGTTTCAGAAGGTTTCTGGAGCAATATGAAACACTGTAAAACGTAATATAGGACCAAAATAAGTCATTTTGAGAGGTCCATCAGAAGACAAGATGACCAAAATTAATTACTAATAATGTCATTGGAATTCCAAATGGTCATCATGCTTGAAAATCCATGACTATTTTCAAGAATGTTCGTCATATTTGGTGGTCCATATGGCGTCATTAACGAAAAATAATGTTCAGAATGTTAACAAAATAAAGTTGTCAACATTTACAACCTTTAAATACGTAATTTTTGGAAAATCATATGACGTCATTAACGAAAGCTAAAGATGTTTAAAGCAACCAAACATGTTGAAAGTCGTAACATTTTCTTAATGTAGTATATTTTTTGAATATCAGTAAGGAGTTATTAACAAAATAACGCAAATAAGGACCTAAAAATATACATTAGTTGTGTTCAGAATGTTAACAGAATAATGTTGTCAACATTTCCAACCTTTAAATTCGTCATTTTTGGAAAATTATATGACGTCATTAAGGAAAGCTAAATGTGTTAAAAGCAACCAAACACGTTGAAAGTCGTACAATTTTCTTAATGTAGTATTTTTTGAATATCAGTAAGGAGTTTTTAACGAAATTAACACAAATATGGACCTAAAAATATACACGTAAAATGGACATTACCTGAGCAAGCTGTCGAACACTATCGATGAGTTGCAGGAATGCGATCATTGCTAAGAATAAATCCAAAGGTCGACCTCCTGGAAACATAGGAAATTCCGTGACATGTCGTTAAGATTTACGACACAAAAACGCCACGTTTTTTATGATGTTCTTTTTTAATTGTATTAGTCCGAAGGTTCGGCCATTGCTCCCTCACTTCGGGTTCAAGGTGGTTAAAAATGAGCCCACCTTAGCCTTGCCTGAACCTACACCTCTCACATTGTTTTTTTAATCCATGAAAAATTCAGCATATTTTATCTAAAAAAAAAATTGTAGATATTCCAGAAAATTTTTCAAAGAAAAAAGAAAGATGAATAATAAAGGCTAAATTTTCAGGGTTTGGGTTTGGCCAACGTGAAGTGAATGGCCTCCTACGCCTTTCTCCGTTTCCGTGTCATTGTCCTGACCCATGACCCCATACATTTTTCTTTTGCGCCCCCTGGGGGCGGCTTTGGCCATTTCTGACAGACGTCAAGATGGCGGCAACCTATAATTCCAGTGCTCGAGATATGCAAATGTGGAGGTGATGGCTCCTCAAGGGGGGCAACTTATCATGCTTAATTACAGAGTGATACCTCAACCTCGATCACCCACTTTATAACTAGTTGCCACATTTTTATGGCGATTCGGCGAACTTTTTGATAAAAATTTGGGATGGAACAAGCCAGCGGGTGACGTGAAACTGATTTGGTGGTCCAAACATCACGCCCCAACTTCTTGAACAAAAAATTGCATATTTCAAGTGGTTTTATCTTGCTAAAAACATGGTTTAAAAATCGAGATTTTTATCGAGATAAAAATGAAAATGAAACGAAATTGCGCCATTTTGATAAAAAGGAATCAAGCTTTTAGCTGAGGATTTTAAGCTTCATTAAGTATCCAATAGGAAATTTAACGAAAAAGGCTTTTAGCTCCAACCGGAAGTGCTGATTTCAACAGATGTGAATGGGCGAAATAGCTTGGTATTTCTATGATATTCCATAAAAGGCTTTAGAAATTTATATAGATAAAGTGAATTCAAAATTTAAAAATACTCACAAACGTTGTTTAAATATTTGGCAACGATGTCAACACTCATTTGAAGATACCTAATAAAAATAGAAAAATAAAATATGCAGATAAAATTAATTAAAATTGAAGCGAAAATGATAAAAAGTGACATAACAAATTTTAAAAAAAAACTTGCTTAAATATCACTATTTTAGTCATAACATTCAGTAAATTAAAATAATAAAACTTCAGCATATTATGTATTTACCAGAACATTTGTAGTTAATGAACAACATGTGCAGTATCTATTTTTCTGAACCCTTACAAACTACAATTTCACAAAATGAAAAAATACAAAATATGGTGTATATTGAGACATTAGGTTTATTCCAAAAATACAATTGGACTTTGGAATGAACTGCATTAAAAATCATGAATGCGAACATTCCATATTTCTAGAAATTTCTACTATTCAATAATGAATTTTACACCATGTTTCCAAATCATTAACATATTCCATGGACATTTGGAAGCTGCGTGTAGAGAACATGTAAAACATACATTTGACAAAAGTTAACATAATTTTAACTTGCCTTCGGATGAAAACAGGGTTTTAATGAGCGATTGTTATTCTACAACTCCTCCCCCAATCGAAAATTACAGAACGTGTTTAGAGGAATAATCGATATTCCAAAAGATTTCAGGCGTACAGACAAGAAGAGTTATAGGGCTATTTAAACCCGGATGAGTTCAGAAAGGGAAAAAAATTACTGCCCAATCATCATTAAAGAGGAATTTTACGAGTCTGGCAACCATGAAAAACCAGTGCCGATTCAACATGAAAATGTGCCTGTAATGCAAGAACCTGCATCAGGAAGCTTTAAGAAAGGTATGTTGTAACCGAAGGTAAAAAAAAAAACAGGTAATCTAACTTGGTGCTTTGGCCCAGCATGCTGAAGAGGAAAGCAACCCGACCAGGGTCTTTGACCCTCCCACATACAAGTGTCCGGCAAGGATGACGTCATCTTGTTTACTTTTTCCACCTCCTAATAACTTGTGTATGAATTTCGTGTAACGAGTTTTCAAATTTTGAAATAATTCAATGATATTTTGGAAAAATAATAAAAATATTTTCTACATTCACACTTTTCCTTATCAATTTCAGGATTATCAACCAGATTATTATTTGACAAACATATGTCATGAACATGGCAAAAATTGGTTCACCATCCAATAAAGATACCCGAGACAAAGCTGCTTTGAATATCTTTATCAACATGTTGTTGGAGCAACTTCTGCTTTGAATATCTTTATCAACATGGTGTTGAAGCAGCTTCTGCTTTGAATATCTTTATCCACATCGTGTTGAAGCAAATTCTGCTTTGAATATCATCAATCAACATGGTTTTGGACCAACTTCTGCTTTGAATATCTTTATCCATATCGTGTTGGAACAACTTCTGCTTTGAATATCTATATATCAACATGGTGCTGGAGCAACTTCTGCTTTGAATATTTCTAACAACATCGTGTTGGACCAACTTAATTCTGATTTGAATATCTCTATCAACATGGTGTTGGACCAACTTCTACTTTGAATATCTTTATCCACATCGTGTTGGAGCAACTTCTGCTTTGAATATCTTCATCAACATGGTATTGGATCATTGTAATGAGATAATCTATATTCCATTGAAAATTCTGCAAAAATTTAATGAATTTTGGTAATACACAACTAGGTTTTATAACGCAATTCAGATTATTACTTTGTTTCCTAACAGATGCTAAGATTTATTGCGATATTTTCGGAAATAGTTAACTGAAACTTATTACCAAATTGCATGAACTTTTCACATGTGTTCACATATGTAGTCCAACAAAACTTTCCTCTTGAGGTCATTGGAACGAGGTTTGGTTCTGCTATCAGTTTGGACCCTTCACTTATTTTGTTCACCCTGGAGGTACCACTTTTCTCAAGGAATTTCTTTTAAAATACACAGTGTACATCAACGTTTCCCAAAAAGCGTTTGGGGTGCTTTCCAATCTTACCTTACGTTAAAAATCAAAAAACAAACAAAGAATCTTGCCTTTGTAACTTTAATCCTGGAATTTCACATTTAACCGTAAATCTACTATAGGGGAGAGTGGGGAGGAATGGGCCATTTTTCACCTTTTCATTTTTAAAACAATGTACAAACCTTAAAACGC
>JAQGBW010004524.1:0-13616 GCA_034698625.1 Julus scanicus
CACGCAACGAACGTAAGTGTGCTAGTGTCAAGGGGCCTTTAGAACGTAAACGTGTGTAGGGTGTTGCCGTGAGCTTCACCACGTATGCACGCCACGCATGCACGCAACGCAACGTAAGTGTGCTAGTGTGAAGGGGCCTTTATTTAAAAATGTATTCCTATGAGATTTTTTGATTAATAAAAATAGATCGGATATTTTTTTAGTATTAAACTTATTACACTTTTAAAACTAATTTAGGAATATGGTTGAATTGTGTTGTGGTAAAATAAATAAGTTTGTATATATTAATATTTTTTATGAAAACGTTGTGGAACCCCTGAAAACGTAAGATTTGACTGAATTTGTTGACTCTTTTCTAAAGGAGGGCTCCAAAATGAAACATCATAATGTACATATAGGATGTACGTATACGACTGAAAACGCCTGTTCCCTTCCCCCCCCCCCCTCCTTCCTCAAAAAAAATTACTTACTGGGGGAAAAATTGAAAATTGGGATAAAGGGAACGTATAGGAACCATGGGATGTGCGATTTGATGGGGCAAAACTATTTTACCTTTGGCCATGTTTTTTTTAGGGGAACAGACTTTTTAGGTGGAACCACATACTACATAGGGGCTAATCAATATCTAGGCCCATTTTCTGGTCTTGGATTCCTTTGGGTCCTTAAACCCCAACAACAACAAATACCGTTGTATTCTGCTCTTATTTGTTTATTGATTTTTAACATTGATAATTTCTGCAACTAAGGCAAAAAAAAAACCAACACCAGGGGAAGAGCCTTCATCACCTACCCGGAAATATTATCTACGAAGGGGACTTCCACCTCCTCTGGAGGGGTGTTTAACGTGCTACAATCTACAAGGGACGTCCTCAAGAGGGGTTGGGGTGTCTGCTGGCATATGCACACCTTGAGAAGGAAGGGAGGAGAGCAAATGGACGTCCATGGTATTTTTCATTTTTTGCATTTTCTGTTTGATTGAGTTTTAAAAGTCAGTGATGGCTTGTGGCCTTATGATTTTCATTGGAATGCCATAATTTGCCTTATGACATATAGCCAATTTACAATAGGCGAAAAAGGTGACTTGTTGCCTTATTATGTAGTTGTAGTAGAATCACTAGAATGTCCTTGGAATTCCATACTTTGCCTTATGACATTCCAGTTGCATAAAAGGCTTAGCAGAAGGTCAGTTTTTCAAGAAAGTTTTGGGCAATTTTCTTGAATATTACCTGGGTTCAAAGTTTATTACCCAATACGCATTTCAACCGATCATCCAGGCTGACAGATTGAGTTTGAACAACAACCATCAACCATGGCCATCCTGCATACAGTTTTCCATGCAGTGTCGATTATGTTTCTGTGCTATGGGTCCTCCATGGGGGATTACGAAGACGATAGTCTGAGAATGAAGCGGATTCAACGGGAGTACCTGCCCTTTCTGAACTTTACCATCCAGTTTCTGTTCTTTTTATTTGCCTTATTGGGAGATATATTGGGCTGGATGTCAACAGAAGATGGTTTATATAGGCGGAAACTACCATATCTTGACAATACCTTAATGGATGTGGTATATGGTGGTATGATCTTCCCCTTGTCCTTCGTGGTGCCCATTCGCTACTGGCTAACGGACAATTCTTTCTTATACAAAACTAAGTGTATCTCGCCATGGGTGATATACATATTTTACTTTTATTGTTTACCATCAACTGTGATTGAAATGTTGATTACTGACCACTCCATCCTTGAACATCGCCAATGGAATATCGTGCTTTTAAATGTAGTCTCCTGCTACAACTTATCTTGGGTGGTGAACATGGGCTATTTTTACAAATTTTTTAGGTATAATAAGTTTAAAGACCTTGACATCTCTCAGAAATTCTGTGCCTACATGATTAGTGTCATTTTCTGCTTGCTGCTTTATAAATGTGAAGAACTGTTTTATTCTGCGTGGTGGAAAATGAGTACATAAGTTGAAAGTGTACACGAACGTACACGAAGATCGACAAACTTGAGGCCATTTGCCAAGTTGGGGCCGAAATTCTGCGCTAGTATGCTGGACACTTTTTACCTGTGATTTTTTTGTGGATAGAATGTTACATGACGTGATGCAAATTTATGTACTGAGTTTTTTCGCCTTCTTACTCAATGTTTTGTATGAAAAGTATTAAATTTGTTCTATCGTTGTAATTTACAAATAGCTGCTACTACACGTTGGGAGAGTGTGGAAGTTTCATTAGAATATAAAAATTTTAAAGTGTGATTCAGCTATAGGGGAGAGTGGGTAGGACTAGGACATTTTTCACCTTTTTTATTTCTAAAATAATCCACACACCATAAAATGCAACAAATTGTATTTACAAATACGCTTTATACTATTGTTAACATTGTGCACAGTGTTTAAAATATTTTCTTTTTACTAAAAAAAAAAATGAGGAATGGGACACATTGCACGAGAATTGGGACACTGTTTTTTAAATAACAAGATATACGCTAAATATTTATTTATTTATTTGCAATAATAAGAACATGCTTTACCTTTTTGAAGAATTTTTTTTACAAGAACTAGCAAATGTGAGGGATGCTTCAGAATAACATCAACTTTTGTAACCGTGTTTATGTCTTGTGTACAAGGAAATTCAAAATTCACGATATTCTCCTTTTTTTTGTTATAATAAAATACTTGCTGTATCTGGTATAGGAGGCATAAAATATGCGGCAACAAATCACCCATCACTGACCACAGCAACAAATCAATGTTTGGGTCCTATCTGCCCTTGGATTCCTTTGGGCCCTGCGACACTAACAAACTACAACAGCAGAACAGTATTGATATTTACATATTTAAAAATGTATTCCTATAAGATTTTTTGATTAATAAAAATAGTATATACGATTTTGATTGAACTGTGTTGTGATAAAATAAATAAGTTTGTAGTATATCAATGAGCACATCGGCTTCATCCGATTATGTACAGTGCTACTGTACAGAAATATTAATTTTTTTTTATAAAAGCGTTGTGGTATATAAAGGTATATAAATAGTATATTAGGGGAGGGGGACCATTATGGACGTATTTGTTCGACGCCATGATGGTATTTTTCAGTTTTTGGATTTTCTGGTTAATTGAGTTACAAAATTCAGTATAAAGTGAAATAGGCACCAGAAAAAATGTGTCCCCAGTCCTAAATGTACATACATAAAGTTTTAAAAACTAGGCAAAGTCGGGTCTCCACCAAGACGGACATTGTACGTATATACACGTCTTTTACAAACATATGCAAAAAAGTTTACCCTCCGGGTTTGTTTCAGCCGCCATTTTGTAAACATATGTAAATATCAAAATTGTACAGCTATTAAAGACATTTAATAGGTGTATAATTTTGATATTTACATATATATTTACAAAATGGCGGCTGAAACAAACCCGGGGGGCAAACGTTTTTGCATATGTTTGTATACACGTACATATACTACGTCTTGGTGGAGACCCAGCTTAACTTTGTGTTAAACGTTAATTTTATGCTGGAATTTCTCTTCGATATCAGGGAATTTCCGTTAATCAGAAAAATTTGAAAAATGTCGTGGAATTGGTGCTCGGAAATTTATAGGATGTTTCGGGGACGTCATTTTTGAATAGCCTCAAAGGTGAATTTTTCTAGTTCCAGCCTAAACACATCGCCGAACATTCGACGATTGCTCACCATTGCTTACTATACGTACATTCCTACAGACACGAGGTCTGACGAGTTTGATGACTATTGTTCGGGATGCTCGGGTTCAAAGGTGACTACCCAGGTCGCATTTCGGCGTTAGTGCCCAAGTTGGTCTTGGTCAGCAGATTGTCTGGACATCATTCGTCAACATGTTCACCGCTCAGACACTTGTCCACGCTGTGGCTCTTGCAGCCCTCGCAATTTTGTCACCCGTGAATGAATACAGATATGGAAAACCGCACACGAACTCCACGCAAATCCCTGTGGAGATGAATCCACAAAGGTTCCTGCCTTTCTTGAATATAGACATGCAATGGCTGTTTTTCGTATTGTCCGCACTGCGCGACATGATGCGATTTGAAGTTGGAAACAACGATTTCGTGAGGTACAGTCTGCAAGGGTTTGACCACATTTTGGGGGTGATATTCGCCGGGTTTATCTTCCCCGTGTCCCTCATGTTACCCATCTACTTCTGGATGCCTGCAACCAACCCTTTGTTGTGCTACTACCCTCCGATTATGTCTGAATGGGTAGTCTACACCTTTCACTTTTTTTTTCTGCCGGTATCTGTGTTTGAAATGCTGGTGACTGACCACAAAATTTCTGAACGCCGACCATGGAACATGGCCCTAGTGATGTTCTGCGTATCTTTCAACATAGCTTGGGTAATGCACACGTGCAGTGTGTACGACGTGCTCAGCTTCACTTTGTTGCGTGGATTGACTAATTTGACTTTGAATCAGAAACTTCTTGCCTATCTGCTTAGCTCCATATTTAGTTTTGTGCCTTACTTCAGTGGAGAACTGGTTTACTATTTGTGGTGGACAAGACGTGTGGGACATGAACATAGAGATTGACCAAAATGCCGTTTTTGAGTGAATGGTCCATGTGTTATTTTTTTTCCAATGTTGTAAACTTTAAAAGTTGTTTTTTTGAATGAGTTTGGATGGACTTTTCAGAAATTCTGCACTGTTATAATATACTTATTAGTACACTCTTAATCCATGTGAACAGAAAAGTGTTATATGATATGTTGTGATTTGGTGGATACTTATTCTATGTTTTACATGAAAAGTATTAAATTTGTTCTATTCTAAATTGTTAATAATTTATTTCGTAGTGGAAGATTTGTACGGAAATTGAACTATTAATAATTAAAATTGACCTAACATGGCACATTTTGGTGTTAAGGGTCCACAAGTTGTGTATATCCGAAGAATGTGGTCTAACTGTGGAATTCCTGATACCACAGTGGCAGGCTGAGTCAAAGAATACTGTAAATTAATTTTATTAAAATCAATATCTTAAAAAAATACATGAGTGGGAAAACTGTATATTTGCATTTTTTATGCGAAATTAATTTACACAAAAATGTATTAATCTACTAATCTGGAAGGCCAGTAATAGTTTAAGCATATTGTGTAATGCTTAATAGGGCCCACTTGCAATGCCCATATCTCTCTATATGATCTAATAGAACCTATCATGTAGAATATATAACCTTATTGGCTCATTTTGGAGCCCTCCCCTGGTGAAAAAAACAATAGAGATTTTTGTTTTTTATTGTTTTTTGGAACGTTGTTTTCTATTGGTATCAATAGAAAAATTTTATTGGTTTCAATGGATTTCTATGGTTTTCTATTGTTCAGTCAATACAGCCAAACCATAGAAGTCAATACAGCTAGGAACCATAGAAAACAATTAAAACCAATGAAGTGTCAAAATAACAATAGAAATGTCTATTGGTTTCTATTTTTTTTTTCACCAGGGTTTTTTGGAAAAGTATACCTCATCTAATCTTTCCCGCCAATAATGCACTTGGGGGCCATTCAAAAAGAACGTAACCGAAATTCCTTCCAAAATTGACCTCTGTCCGCATAATGTTCATTATAGACCAGACCCCTCCTCCCCCCTCATGAGATCCTTAATATTTTTTGAGAAGTAGGGTGTCAGAAAATGTCCAAAATGGTTTCTTCCTTTTTCCCCTGCTCACATTGTGTCCACTTCCCAGCAGAAACCCCCTCTTGAGGACGTCCTTTTTGAATGACCCCTTGTTTGAGGAGTTGGTTAATATTGGCGGGAAAAAATAAATTCTTTTAAGTTTGGCCATGGGCCAGGTGCAAATGTGGCATTCTAGAAATTTCATTTGTCAACCTCATTAAGCAATCTAGTAAAATAAAATTTTGGTCACAGTATGGCGCTGTTTTACATAAAGATGCAACCTGATTGGGCCATGAACTCAAAAATGTTCTGCAAATTTAACGTAATATTAGGGCCTTAAAACAAAACTGTATTCGTTTTGCAACAGAAACAAGGCGCAGTTCTTCTGGTCGTTGTAGCATTAACTACAAACAGAGGACATTAATTATGACAAAACAAGGTATGTATGAATCTGCTTTCTTATCATGAATATTTGTCAATTGTTTGCCTTAAGGTATAACTTAACACAGGGGCGAATGCAAGGGGTTTTGGTAAAACCCAAAAACTGGTTTTCAGACAAAAACAAAATCTGTTTTAAAACGCGAATTGTAATTCATGTGTACATGTAACATGCAAAGTAATACATGAACATAATTTGACTTTAAAAAAAATGACGATAAAGATATCATTACATGTATAGTTTACAAAATCTAAAAGGACATGGGTCCTTTATATGGTTGATAGATGAATGGGCCCATTGATACTGCTAATTTTTGATAATGTAATTAGTGTGGCACAGCATACATTGTATATCAAAAGACATTTGCTAAAAAATACGATAGCATACCTGTTACAGTATGCAGAATGGGCTTAACATTTCTCAAAAATGCGTTAAAAGCCTACTCTTGGGACTGGTGAAAAATATGCTTTTAGACAGGTTATGCTTTTGGACAGGTTCATTTATGCACTGGTCTCAAGCTGGGACCGGCACATTTTATATTTTAAGAGAGGTTATTCATTTACACAGGTTTTATTGCATATAGTATTTCTCTTGAAAGGGCCCCAGATATGTAGATAAAAATCTGTTTTCACCAAGTTGGTTATATGAATTTGATAGTTCAATTTCTGCAATTTTTTTAAAGAATGACATAACACTACTATAGGCCAACTTTAAAATAAATTATTCTGGTAATGATAACTTTCCTGCCTAATCCAACATGAAAAACACTGGAACATGACAAGCAATAACGATTGTAACTAAAAGAAATAAGAGCCATTCAAAAAACGTCCTCCAAATTCTGCCACATTCCAGCTGACCCCCTAACCCCTTCTTGAAGGTTCCTAACTAAAAGCAACGTTTAGCAGTGCTATATATAGACTTAGGAGGAAAAACTGGCTGGCACGTGCCCTTCCCATAGGAACATTAACGTCCTAATTTTTTATGCACAATCCGGTCCTGGGCCCCCAACTAGCTTTTGGACTGTAGGATGGAATCTTGAGCCCCTATCCATTTGGAACGTACCGACGGTACCGTGTCAATTATTTATGCATGATCCGGTCCTGGGTCCCCCCAACGGTCAGACAGTCCATACATTACATAGGGCCGCCCTGGTGAAAAAAACAATAGAAACCAATAAAGATTTCTATTGGTATCTATTGTTATTTGGACACTTTATTGATTTTAATTGTTTTCTATGGTTCATGTATTGACTTCTATTGTCTTCTATGGTTTAGCTGTATTGACTGAACAATAGAAAACCATAGAATTGTTTCCTATTGTTGAGAATTGTTTTCTATGGTACATGTATTGACCTCTATTGACTTCTACCAATAAAACCAATAGAAATTTTCTATTGATACCAATAGAAAACAACTTTCCAAATAACAATAGAAAACAATAGAAACCAATAGAGATTTCTATTGTTATTTGGACACTTTATTGATTTTAATTGTTTTCTATGGTTCCCGTATTGACTTTTATTGACTTCTATGGTTTAGCTGTATTGACCGAACAATAGAAAACAATAGAAAACCGTAGACAACAATTGAAACCAATAAAACCAATAGAAAACAACGTTCCAAATAACAATAGAAACCAATAGAGATTTCTATTGTTATTTGGAAACTTTATTGATTTTAATTATTTTCTGTGGTTCCTGCATGTATTGACTAGCTTCTATTGGCTTCTATGGTTTAGCTGTATTGACTGAACAATAGAAAACAATTGAAACCAATAAAACCAATAGAAATTTTCTATTGATATCAATAGAAAAAAACATTCCAAATAACAATATAAATCTCTATTGTTTTTTTCACCAGGGCGGATTTGAAAATTAACGCAATAAATATTTTTGAACCTTCACGGACAAGAAGTTATAGAAAACAACGTTCCAAATAACAATAGAAAACAATAGACCAGGGCAGATTTGAAAATCTAACGCAATAAACATTTTTGAACCTTCACCGACAAGAAGTTATAGGGTGAGGTGAGGAAGGTTAAAAAAAAAAACAGTTTGTCCTCAGGATATTCGTATGCTTTGCGTTCCTTATCTAATCGCGTTTCAAGGCTAAACTCAAAGTCTCCACAATTATCGGCATTCAATTCCTAGCCTCTGTATTCGTCGTGACACGTACTAAGTCCCGGGTGTAAGAGGTCGACTATGCCGTCCACATTCCCAGTTTAATATCACCAGAACCTTAGAAGTAGCAAGATGGCAGCGTTCAAGGCGTTCGTCCATGCGTTCCTCGCCGCACTCTTCCTGTTCGCAGCATACTACGACTGGTACGTGGTGAAGTTCCCCGATGTGTTCCACGAGCGCAACGAACAATCCTGGGGCCGTTCCAAGTACCTGTCCTACTGGAATCTGTACTTTCAGATTGTGTTCTACCTTCTGTCCTTCCTCAACGATGTCCTGCACTGCACTGCATGTTGCCAGGGACCGAAGAAGGATGTGCTTGGCAAATGTGAAGCCTTCTTGGACTTTGCCTTCTCCAGCATCGGTTTCCCGGTGTCCTTAATAGTATCGACCAGTTTTGGACTAATCTTTACCATTAATCGGGAGATGGCCTACCCACTGATGATGGACACCTTCATCCCACGTTGGCTCACCTACATCATCCAGTTGATGGTGCTGCCAGCCGCTGTCGTTGAAATGCTGATGGTTGACCATCGCTACTCAGCCAACCGTTACTGCAAACAGCTCACCTTGTTCCTCTACATCGTCCTCAACATGTCCTGGGTGGTGTACGTAGGACACACGTGCCAGTTTTTCGCTTACACCGCCCTTGAACCTCTGACCATCGGCCAGCAGTTTTGCGTGGTCGTGCTGAGCGCCACCTGTGGTCTAGGGCCTCAATATTTGGGGGGAATCCTGCACTGGATGGTGTGGGGCCCTGCTAAATCCAAGGATAAGGTGGTGTCTAAAAAGAATTTAAAGGTGGACAAGAAAAAGCAGCGATAAGCTGTTTCGTCACTGTGGACATGTGTTTTCTGGTGCTGTTTTGAAAGTCTGAAATTTTGGAATAATAATTGGATTACAATCATCAAAGTCGGTCAACAATAGAGGAGGTCTACAATACGTTTAGCGCCATCTGTGGTAGTTTTAGTGTCTTTCCTGGGGGGACAGGCCGAAAACGTGTCATTGAGTTACATGTTTTTTTCGCTCTTCAAAAGGGTTTTCAAACATTATGAAGTGGAATTGTTGTGTTCCATGTTGTAAAAACAACTTTAGGAACGTCAATTCCAAGATTTCCTACCACATGATCCTTAAAAACTCCAATATAAGAAAGAAATTTATTGGATGTTTGTAAGTGAAACACGTGGTGCCATTCAAATAAAACGCTGTTTTGTTTAAATAAAATGGTTTGCATGTGGCCTTACACGTTCTCAAAGTGGAATTGTCACTCTCAAATTTCAAAAACTTACGTTAAATTTCCCAAATACCTCAAAAATCCGTTCCTAAAAGAGCAAAAATCAATGGAAATACTTTATGGACGACGATGGGCTGTCCCCCAGCAAATTTGGCCACTAGAGGCGCTCATGCATGGTACATGCGCCGTTTTGTAATGTAGACTTCCTCTATTTGGAACATTGCAACTGTTGTTATGATACAGTCGAACCCGCCTAATTGCACAACGACCCAGCAAACCAAAAATGTGCAATTAACCGGTGCACACGAACAAAAGTTGCACATGGGGCTTGCAAAATATGAGCATGTATCCGGTTTGTGCAATTAAGCGGGTTCCACTATAATTGAAATTTTCGACAATGTCATGTTGAGTTTCGTGCGAGATGGTG
The DNA here is from genome assembly GCA_034698625.1 of Julus scanicus. NCBI lineage: Eukaryota > Metazoa > Arthropoda > Diplopoda > Julida > Julidae > Julus > Julus scanicus. Next base: position 9,929 of record JAQGBW010004524.1, read on the forward strand.
CCCATAAAAACTTACTAAATCATATGCAAAAGTTTCTGTTGAGTTATTTCTGTATTTGTATTTTTAATTAATTTTTAAGAAGCTGCTCAGCTGAAAATCGACAGCACTTTATTCAAATTAACTGCAGCATGTCTGGCAGTAAAGTGCAGTTAATGGCAGAATTTGAAACTGAATATTTTGCAATTATGATATTGGTAGAAAAACGGCATTTTTTTGCAATAAAAGTGCAGTAAAACTGCAGAAATACTACTATAAAAATGCAGTAAAATTGTTATATCACGGGTGTAAAAGTGTAGTAAGCAACAACATTTTTACTGAATATTAGGGACCATTCAAAAAGGATGTCCTCAAGAGGGGGGTATAGGGAAGTTTTGCTGGCATGTGTACAGGGAGGAGGGAGGGTGGAAGCCGGTATAGTGTTATAGACGTCCATTAATGATGGTATTGAAGGTCAGTGAAAGAGGAAATGTGTATACCCAATCCCACTAGCACTTAAATTTTTCAAACCTCAGGAAAGTCGGGAATTATGGCTAAATTTCTGTTAAACACCAATTTGATGCTGAAACGCGGGAAATTTCCGTAAATCAGAAAACCTGGAAAAAAAGTCGTGAAATTGGCAGTGCAACGGGTGCTTGGAAATTTATAGGATGGGCCTTTGTAAGTTCCAACACATTTTCTGAACACCCTACTTTTCAACAAAAAAAAATTATGGACGTCTATGAATGAATAGGACCTGCACTAAACTGGACACAGTGTGGACGTGGTCGTGGGTCACTTTTTGCAGAAATTTCGGGGGGGCGTTCTTTTTGAATAACCTTAATTGCACTTTTGAAATTGAAATTTTATGATACATTTTGGTTTGCTGGGTGTGAACACACACACACACAACAGAATATAATTCTGACTATCCCAAAATTGTGATAAATAACAACTTTGCATTTTATGTGCTCTTCTTGGACACATTCAATAGACTTCCTACGAGTTCATACGACACCAGGGGGCGCTGAGCCGAAATGAGGCTAATTATTGTTAAAATTGAGAAATTTTGGGAAAGAAATGATATATTGAATTACATAGTAAATAAAATTAAACTCTGTAAACAGGGAGTCTGAGGGAGAAGGGGAGAAACATTGAAAACTGCATGCACACTTCAAAATCTACTAATGGATTGGCCAAATCTTGAATTAGGATTTGTAAGGTACATTAATTTTCTCAAACTATTGACACCCTGATTGAAATGCACTTGAGTGCAAAAAATTCGACTCACCTGCATGAATCAAGTAAAAATGTGTTTTTCTCAGCAACCAAATGCCCGATTTAAAATCGGAAAAATGTGTTTTGTAGACAATTTATTCCTGTTTATAATTCGTCTAGTGTGAAAAAAATGTCTGCATAATTTTTCTGGAGAATAGCCCGCAACTCGTGCGGCTATTTTGGTGGAGTGGTCATTTTATCGAGAAACCATTAATTAACACTATGTCTGGATATGTGTTTATTAAGCTCTGATACTCAAATTTCCCCTCAAATTGCATTCAGAAACACTTAAGCCACAGGGGTACAATGATGCATGTTGTCAGAAACAATGCAAATTTGGTTTGCTTTAAGTTCAACATTTTTCTCCTCAAGGATGCATCTGGGATTTTATTTGCTGACAAAAACACATTTTTACTTGATTCATGCAAGTGAGTCGATTGCAGTGTACATCTGTATTTTTGTTTCTTGTGCTATACTTTGTGTTTTGCTTAACTTTTATTTGATAAATTTAATTTTTTGACAAAGCACAGTATATCGTTGGATCACAAAGAATTTGAATATTTTTGCAGCTCGATAATAAAAAAATCTTAAAATGTCATTAATGGTTGTGATGGAAAATACAAAAATCGTCTAAAAGGCATAATTATCTCGAAACAATTTATTTACCACTTGTCAGTGGCACTTTTGATGATAGATACTAGTAGGGGAGACCGGGGCACAGTGGTACAACGTCTTTATAAAATCACGTTTTATCAGCAACCCATGCAGTGCATTTAATTTGCAAAGAAGCTGTATGCAGCACTCTTTCTTAAGGCGGATTACAACCTATCCCTTTCAATGCGTAAATTTTAAACAACACTCACAGCCAAACAAAAATAGATTAAATAAAAATAAAAATTGTTTAAAATAGCTTGATAGATCAGCAAGTGCATAATATTGTTGTTTTTCACTTTGAAGTGGTAGATTTTTTTAAAATTAATAAACAAGTTTGAAAATTGTCCGTTAATTTGAATTCTCGTGCTGCCATCTGCTGGCAGCATGGGCAAGTTAACAGAAATTTTTCAAACTTGTTTATTAATTTTTAAAAAATCTACCACTTTCTAAGTGAAAAACAACAAAATGATGCACTTGCTGATCCATCAAGCTATTACAATTATTACAATTTAATCGTTTAAAATTTACCCATTGAAAGGGATAGGTTGTAATCCACCTTAACCAAAATTTTGGCGATTTGACACAAGCATAGAAGAAAATATTTGCAGTTGAAGTTTTTGTTCTTGAAAAGTAATTATTCAACTTTCAATTGGTTTTTTATTCTAGGTGTAATTATCAAAACATTAGTAATGCTGCAATATACCATTCACGAGTGTATATATATATATCCAGCTATAATTTCGAACTAAAGTTTAAGTTAATTGGCCATGAGGTTAGCTGTAATGGCCCAATTCAAATCAAATTGGTTATATGGGGTACAGTGGGACATGTCCCAGCATACACCAATTAATGTTTTTGGAAAATATTTTTATATTTTCTCATTAATTATAACTTTAAATAAAAACCATGTTTAAATTTGTTTTAAAGTAAAAAGGGCTCACAATCAGTGAAAATATGAAAGCTGCTGTAATTACGGTTAATTTTAATCGTTTTTGTAATTTATACTTGGAATTTTAAATTGACTTGCTGAATTAAACACGATTAATCAATGTGGTGTTATTTTTCTTGTAAAATTTCTCTTAATTTCGCGTGGTCCACTGTGCCCCGGTATAGGGCACAGTGGGACAGTCTTCGCAACCAACTTTAATCTTTTATAGCAAAAAAACGATGACAAAATGTATACAGATCTTGAAGGATTGTTATATTATTTTGTTATTCTTGTAAAATGCTGCAAGTTAAAAAAATTTCCCAAAAAAAAAAAAAAAAAATGAATTCTAAGTGTACCCACTGTGCCCCGGTCTCCCCTATACAGTGGAACCTCGATTATCCAACTGCAGGGTTCTACTGTTTTTGCAACTTTAGTTTAAGAAACTTATTTAGTAACACCAATATCTAATCACAATCGTAAGTTTTTCCAGAGAAAGGGAACTGAATATGTTATAACGTTTATAACATGTTCGGGAAATGTGAAGGTCTCCCAATGTTGGAATATTGCGCTCTTATTGGAAACCCTCACAGGATCGTTCATATTCAGGAACTAAAGATGGTCCAGATAAGGGTAGTTACCAACATACCGAGAGTGTGACAGAAATGCTCCACTCTCTAAATTGGGGCATGCTGAGGTCCAGACGCGAAAAGGGGTTATTCAAACGTTTTAATCTTTCTTGTTACTGATTCAGATCTTGTTTACCATATTTTAACTCCTAAAGGTGCGTTTACACCGCACCAAAAGCAAAAGCAAAAGCAGAATTTTCGAAAACATGTTGGAAAAGCATGTTTT
>JAQGBW010004525.1:0-13616 GCA_034698625.1 Julus scanicus
ACCTGATTGTGTTACCAGCTCAAAAGCTGAACACTGCCATTGCCACCACCTCGCTATCTGGAGACCTGTTGGTCTACGCTAAATGTAGCTTGGCAGGAGTGGAACATCAAGTGCTACTTGATCCGGGAGCAAATATCTCCCTTGGAGGAAAAGACCTCCATGAACAACTGGTACAGATGGGACAACCCATGACCAGTTGTCGAAGAAATGTGCATCTCGCCGACCAAGTAAAGAAGGAATGTGACGCCTTGCTTGCTCAGGTCGAAGTAGTACTGGAAGGTCGAACCTTCCAACATTAAATCACTATCATTCCTTCATATGATCAATCGATCAATATCTTAGGAATGGACTTCCTGAAACAGGCTAAAATCTTAATTGACTGCGGAGGAATCCAATGGCAATTTAAGAACCCTGTCAAAGCAGTCATAGGAGCAAATGCTCTGATTACTCTGATGGATAGGATCGAACAAATTCGACCTAACCATAACGTCGAAGTGTTCGACGAAACTATGCAGGTGAACCACATGCGGGTGCCCGAAAAACTGCATAATATCATGCTTCGAAGTGATGAAGCTCCCCATCTCTCGCCAAAAAAGCGAGATGAAGTAAACTTACTCTTGGAGTTTCATCGTGGAATCTTCGAAGAGCCTGTGGGTGCTGCCGACATAGCCCCACAGAAGATCAAAGTGAAACCTGATGCACAACCATCAGCAGTGAAGCCATATACCGTATCTCCCATCAAGAAGAAAATTCTTCAGGAGAAGGTAGACGATCTTGTCAGAAAGGGGTACATGGTACCTTCGACCTCACCTTGGGCAGCACCGTCACTGCTGATACCCAATCCTGGCAATGCCAGTGATTACCGTATGGTTACGGATTTTCGTGCACTGAACGCGGTCCTGATTCCAGACAAGTACCCTCTGCTTAAAATCAATGATCTATTGGCAGAGATTAAAGTCAAGCCATACATGTCTTCCTTAGACCTGACCAGTTGTTACTGGCAAATTCCCATCCATAAAGATTGTCAGGCACTATTTTCGACCATCACACCATTCGGCACGTTTAGCTATACGAGAATGCCAATGGGAGCTCGAAACTCCACAGCCCATTGTCAACGGGTTGTGGATGAAATAGCGCAGTCTATAACTGGTGTCTTACTAAGACCTGTAACGATCCCCAGAGGGTCAAGGCTGGGACCCGGGAATGTGATAATTAGGGGGGATCGTTAAATATGTTAATTGGGCATAATTGATGGTTATTATTGAGATTTCGTAACCACACCGCCCAGCTCGCCACCAGGGTTGGGTGAAATATAAAGCGAGCCTGGGCCGGTGTGGGGACACTTATGTTTTGGCCGGGGTCTGACCAGGGCGGTCAGCCGCCGGTACGTTTGTGACGCGTCGCGACATTTCTTTTGCTTTTCTTCGGATTTTATCATGCCCTCTAGTTGCGGGTTGTTGTAAGGCCGAGGCCAGTTTTGTTGTTCAAAGTATTAAAACCTTACGTTTATTTATCAGCAACTGTGCGTCGTGGACTTGATTACGCGCGCCCCGGTACGCGGGACGTGACATGGGGAAGGTGCGGTTTTTCTGGAATCTTTAGTCCAGAATCAATCCAGATTGAACTACCGTAACAAAGCATTATGGACGACAAAGCGATGACACCTAGTGATCGGGTGGATCGGATGATGACCCGTGGCCAAGCACTGTTGAGAGCTGCAGCAGGGTTACCACCCCTTAATCCAACTGCAGCATTACCTATACCGACAGAACATTCCACACCGGGATTAGCCCAGGGGGCAATGGGGGGGCGTGACCCCACTACGCAGTGGCAGCTGGCGCTCCAAGCTTGGGGGGGGGCTCATTGGATGAGCTCCTGGAGCAGGCGAGATTGGAAAGGGGAAATGATTCCGTGGAGCGACCACGATACAGGCCCCCGTTCCCGGACCCAGATTCAACCGTGGATATACCGCGTCGGCCGTCTATACGGGCCCCACGGACCGAAAGACCAACTAAAGTGGTGGTAAATTCGCACGGACCAGGGCCAATGTATGATGGAACTGGGGATTGTGGACCATTTTTGATGGCATTTGAAGGCATGTTGCAGGCGGAAGGGGCGCCATTGACAACGTACCCCCGCCGTCTCCGGGGGCAGTTGACGGGGCATGCGGCTAAATGGTTTGCGATGCGCAATTTGGAATTGTTGAGCTTGCCCTGGGGGCAATTGGTGGAGCGCCTGCGAACGTTTTATGGATCTTCGTCAAACAGCCCGCGGATGTGGTAAGAACATGTCACACGCAAACAAGGAAAAAACGAGCCGGTAAGGGCTTATCTGGTTGAGATGGCGTCCATGGCCCAGACCTTGAATCCAGCGACACCGGTGTCGAATACCATCCAACTGATTCTTGGGGGACTGTTGCCGTACTACCATGCGGCATTGGGGGACGGAGATTCGCGACTTTGGATGAGTTATGGCTAGTGTTGGTGGACCTAGAGGAGTCGTACTGTTTTACTGGAGGTGCTCGGTCTACTACTGGTGGGCGGGGCGGACGCCCCTCTTAGCGGCCATCTGGCGACTCCCAAGGACCGCGTACTGAAACGCCACGGGGCTGTTGGACCTGTGGTGATATGGGTCACTTCCGGCGGAACTGCCCAAAAGAAAACGCGGTGGCTTCAGTTAATGGGCCCGAACCGAAGGAAACTGTAACATCCCCACCAACCCGGGAAATACTGCCACCCCCGACGGTAGGAACTGGTCGTTCGGTACCGGTGTCGATTATCAATGGGATGATTGGGCACCCTCGCCTATGGTACTCGTGTCGGTGGGCGACTGGGCCGTCATCATGACATTGGATAGTGGAGCTGTGGTATCCGTATTGTCAAAGGATTTGATGGATCATTTCGGGTTGTCGCTGCTGCCCGACCGACCATTGCGGCCATTATATGATGTCTCTCAGCACGATATTCAGTTTGTGGGGGAGACGGAAGCATTGGTCGTGGTGGGGGGCAGAGCGGCTATACATCGCTTCCGAGTGCTGCAGCATCCCAGGCAGGTCGCCTTACTAGGATGGGACTTCTGTCATCGGACAGGATTGGTGGCATTACCGGCGTCCCGTACCTTCTGCTATTAGGACGCACCATCAGTGCAGTTCCCGTTTGCACAATTACAAGGAGTTCGAGAACTCAATGAGGACGGTGAGGGACCACCGGTGGCATCGTTGCCTCCGGATAGTGAAACCCCAGAACAGCGGGTTAACCGGGTGCTGCACTTGCCCATCAGATTATTACAACCGGTGACTTTGCAACCCTGCTCGGAGTCAGTAGTGTGGTGTGCGTTGCCGGATGCGGTCCGTAAAGGTGACGTTGTCTTGGTGGAAGCACTCCCTTTGGAGGGGGCTGCCGCGTGTGCAGCGCGGAGAGTTATGTTGATTGACAATGAGAAATTTTATATGTTGCAGATTGCTAATTTGACGGCAAAAGAGCTCTTTCTGAAGGAGGGGGCATTGGTTGCGTCGATGTCAGCGTTGGATGACTCTGAGTTGGGTTTATTGGACCAGACGGGAGACACATTGGACGAACAGGGGGAGATTTCCCATGTCAATGGTGCGGTGGAATTCGAAACATTGTTAAATTTGGGGCCCACTTTGTCCGGGCGTCAGCGGGAGGAGCTGCAGCGGCTTTTGCTTAGTTTTAGGCGGGCTTTCGCGGTTTCCACACAGGAGTTGGGAGAAAGTAGGTTACCCCCTCATTTTGTGGACACCAGGGATAGTGCCCCAGTATATGTCCCACCGAGACGGTCGTCACCTAAAGTACGGCAGATTATTAGAAACGAGTTATCGGAGATGTTGCATCAGGAGGTGGTTGCGCCTAGTAAGATCCGGTATTCCAGCCCCGTCGTACTGGTAAAAAAGAAAGATGGTTCGGTCCGTTTCTGTGTTGATTATCGGAAGTTGAACCAGCGCACAATTATAGATAGTTATCCCTTGCCTAGAATAGACGATGCTCTAGATGCAATGCAGGGCTCAGCTTGGTTCGCCACCCTAGACATGATGTCAGGCTACTGGCAGGTACCCATGGCCCCGGGGGATCGGGATAAAACAGCGTTTTCGTGTTCGGAGGGCCACTTCGAATTTACTCGAATGCCCTTTGGATTATGCAACGCACCGGCAACAATGCAGCGTGGCCTGGACCAAATTTTTCTAAATTTAAAATGGGACACTTGCCTGGTATACTTGGATGATATTATTGTGTTCGGACCCACGTTTTAGATTTTCCTGGACCGGTTGGCCAGGGTGTTAGACTTGTTGGTGGCACATAATATTCGATTGAAACCCTCGAAGTGATTTTTTGGGTTCGAGGAGGTTAAGTACTTAGGGCACGTTGTAAGTTCCCGGGGCGTTGCTACAGACCCAGATAAGGTGTTCGCGGTACGGGAATTCCCACGACCAACGGTCCGAAAAGCAGTTAAGAGTTTTTTGGGGCTATGTGGGTACTACCGTCGGTTTGTACAGGGTTTCGCTATACTGGCGCGACCCCTGATTGACCTAACACGGGAAACCACCCTGTTCATCTGGACGAGTTCCTGTGAAGATAGCTTTACCCAGTTGAAGGGGGCCCTATGTGCGGCCCCAATATTAACCATGTTTGTCCCTGGGATGCCATTATAGCTGCACACGGATGCCTCCTGTGTAGGGTTAGGAGAATTCTTGTACCAGGGGGAGCAGGCGACCCAACGGCTCTTAGCATTCGCGAGTCGGGCTCTGTTGCCGGCGGAGACCCGCTATACAATAACGGAACTGGAAGCGCTGGCAATTGTATGGGCAGCGGAAAAATTTCGGCATTATTTGTTTTTAAATAAGGTCACTGTGGTGACGGATTATAATTCCCTATGTCAATTGCGAACGCTAAAAAATACATCCAACTGATTGGGGCGTTGGGCAGCTAGAATGGAGGAGTTTGTTTATGAAGTACAATATAAAAAGGGGGGGTTACATTCAGGTGTAGATTGCCTAAGTAGGTACCCCGTGGAGAAACCAGAACAAACACTAAGGTAGGAGGATGACGCTTACATTTATCAAATCCAGATGGGCCTTAATATTGGGAGGGAACAGCACGCAGACCATTCGTTAGATGAGTTACGGAGAAAAGCTAGCGGGGATCCGGTTACACCTAGGGGATACGTAGTATTGGGGGACACATTGTACTTCTATAGTCCGTCTGACCCCATCAGATTGCTATTGGTGGTGCCAGAGCAAATGAGGCTGGACGTTATACGACAGTGTCACGACCACCCGTTGGCGGGCCATTTTGGGGTGACCAGGACGTTGGCCCTGCTGTCACGGGCGTATTATTGGCCCCGTATAAAAGCAGCAGTACACCGGTTTGTAACGTCTTGCCCTCAATGCCAGGTTAACAAGTTGCCGCGAACGCCGGCGCCAGGGTTATTGGAGCCCATTCCGGGCGAGGACCCCACGGTAAAATGGGGTTTTGATTTTCGCGGGCCTTTTCCGCGGTCGGCCGGACAGGCGGTGTATTGGTTGGTGGCGATCGATTATGGAACCCGCTTCTGTGTGACTTCGCCGTGTAAGCAAGCTAATGCCCGAGTGATCGAGAAATTCTTTTTGCATTTGTTCGATCGATTCGGAGTTCCGAAATATTTGATTTCGGATAGTGGGACGCCACAGTTAAGTAAGGTGGCCCAAGCGTTTTTTCAGTCATTTGGGATCCAACACCGAGCGTCGACCCCCATATCACCAACAAGCCGACGGTTAAGTGGAACGCGTAATACAGACCCTGTTGAGCACGGTTCGCTCTACAGCACCGGGAGGGAACTGCAAGAAGGGTGGCCCACGGCGTTGGCACGAGCCGTGGCAGCATATAATTTTTCCGTGCAGGCATCCTTGCGATCGTCGCCCTTTGAATTAATGCATGGATTTAAGCCGTGGCTGCCGATACACAACGTCGTGGGGCAGCCCCCGGTGTTGGGACCCGACATACCGTTGCAGGTTACCCGAAGAAAGGCGCAGGAAGCGCTGACGCAGGCACAAAAAGGTCAAAAAAGTAGATATGATAAGCGGCGGCGCATACTTACCTTTGACGTAGGGGACTGGGTCTTGGTGAAGGATTTGGCCCCTGCACGGTTAGGGCAGGGGAAATTTCAGGCCCCATATCATGGGCCATACCAGATTGTGGAAAAGGTATCTGAATTGAATTTTGCATTTCGGGATACACGGCGGGGGACATCACCCGTTTCGGTGGTACATGTCGATAATTTAAAGCGCTATTTGCCGCGACGCGCGCCCCAGGTTTTGGCGCTGCAGACGACGCGGTTTAAATTTTGCGCCCAATCGTGGTTAGAGTTGGTGCGCGCGCAGCAGCCGACCTCCCCTTGGCGTGTCGAGAGAAGTGGAACCGTCCACCTTCTCCTACCATCAGATGCGCCACGAGGGCAAGCACATGGTCCTTTGTCTCCCGGAGTGGTCGTCTCAACTCAGGTAAGTCCACATTGTTTTTGCCAATTTTCTCAAGTTAATGGCACGGAACGGGTGCCAAAGTGTTTACGAAGGGGGGTAGTTTCTAATCGATTCGGAAATTAGGTGGGAAATATTCATTTTTTGACGGTTTTGATGGTAAAAATGTGTTTCCTAGTTTTAGGCTTAATGGCGCATGCTACGACCACCACTACAGTCACAATGACAGTGACTTTCACTGACAATGGCCACCAGCGGTCCGTATCAGGGACGCTATAAGGATTGGATGTGGGGCCATGGCATCGGGACCAGCCGGCAGGATGGGAGCGCTCATTAGGAGGGTCCGCAGGTCGCGGACGTGGGTTTTGGACCAACGGCATGGGTGAACAACGGATCCCGGGTCGGGGACGAGCATTCCGGCCGCCAGTACCGCCGCAGGCACCGGAGAATCGTCCGGGCCGCCCAACTGCCGGTCTGCCGGGACAGTTTCAGGATGACCATCCATGGATCCCGCACCCACGTGAAGCGGCCGGACAAGCGGCAGAAATATTGGGAGTGCCTGACAACGAACGTGCCGGCTGCAGCGGACAACAACAGGGACGGGCCATGATTGTAGAGTTGCCGGAGGGAGTCCACCAGCTGCCGGACGACTTCGTCTTCCCGGAGCCGCGACCCCGAATTGTTTACCTGGCACTACACGCCACTATCGACCGGCGTCGGCGCCGTCAGGAAGCTGCAAGACGGGAGCGTGATCGCCAGTTAGCACGACGCAATTAGTGCTAAGTTAGAAAATATTTTTTGAAAAAAAGTACCTATTGTTCAGGGAATTTAAAATTTTGTTATACGAAATATTCACATTTAAATGTTATACATTTGTCGGGCACGGAGTGCCCTTATGTACAGCTTTGTAACTGCACCAAGTGATATTGATCGTTCGATCATATCCATGCAAACACACTCTGGAGATGACGTTTTCTCTCCCTTAGAGGTTTTGCAAAACATGACAAACACTGGAATAAATATTCCTGGCGAAGTGTCAACCTGTTGTGTCAACTGTCCACAATTCCAAGAGTTTACACAGCAAATTGCTCAAACAATTAATAGACTCGAGAGGAGTTGTTCGGACCTAGAGTTCGACAAAAACTCGGCACATCTAGCCTTAATGGCTAACGTGACTTCGACATCCAAATGGATTGCCAAACTCAAAAAACCGTCTGAAGGAGCTAGAGAAATCTCTAGCTGACGAAAGGTGCAAAAATGCACACAATCCTTCATCCACAGTCTTACCATCTGGGGGAGGGGAGTCCAAATGTATCAAGTATACCTGGCCCCTCTGCAAACCCAATGGTCGGTACTTCACCAGGATCGTCGAACTCAAATAGTTCGAACCCTGGATGTATAACCTCCCTTGGGCTGACAAATGTCAGCGCAAGTGATACAACCCTATCTAGGGCAAGTCGAAAAAAGATCGACTACAGTGAATACGATTTCACTGAGGCTAAAGTAACCTCTGAGGTATTTTCGGCCGTGGAGAAGTTCTCCGGAAAAGGAGACTTCTTCGACAGTTGGTGGGATCAAGTCCAGTTCATCATCGATGCAAAAAAGTTAACAGAAGAGCAAGTCTACGATGCCCTCTTCTGGCTACTTATAGGCGAAGCTAGAAGCGTCTGGTTCAAGGAGAGATATACCTCCAAGACCTTTGCCGAAGCAAAAGTTGCTTTCTTCGCACGTAATGGAACGTATGAGACGGACATTATGCTTTGCGAACAAATCAGTCGACTTAAGCAAAGAGAGTTCCAGTCAACTCGAGAGTTCATAGAACTCATCATGGCGAAGTACCCATGCTTAAGATGATGGTACAAACCATCTTTCTGGCACTTCACCCATCTATATCCTGACATATAGATGTTGAACAGGTGGAGAACCATGTGCAGCTTAGGAAGCTCGCTTTGAAGCAAGAAAACATGCTTCTGTCGGTACAACAGTGGAAACAACCCACGAAAAGGGATCCCAGTAAGCCGAGTTCGAGCTTACCTGTGATCACCCCGACGTCAGCCCAAGTCAACCGGGCGACGTTCAAACCGAGTCAGGGTTACCAACGAAACGGTAACACCAGCCAGAATCGAAATCGGTTCCAAGGCTCGACTCAGAACCAAAACTCTGGTTCTCATAATGGTTTGAGATTTAATAGCTCGAACCGTTATCAACGAGGAGGCAACAGTGGAAATCCACAGCCAACTCAGACAACTGCGCCTCAGTCGAACAACACGACTACGCAGAGCTCTGCTATTGTCAAGCAGAATAGGGTCCAGTACATGAAGCTGGATGACCCTAGGCCAATCGAGGCCATGAACTTAAACCCAGATCCACAACCTGATTGTAGGGTCTGCGGAAAGAAGGGGACAAACACCCTCGAATGTCCGAAAGGATGTGGCAACAGGTTCCTGACAAATAACCTGATTGTGTTACCAGCTCAAAAGCTGAACACAGCCATTGCCACCACCTCGCTATCTGGAGACCTGTTGGTCTACGCTAAATGTAGCTTGGCAGGAGTGGAACATCAAGTGCTACTTGATCCGGGAGCAAATATCTCCCTTGGAGGAAAAGACCTCCATGAACAACTGGTACAGATGGGACAACCCATGACCAGTTGTCGAAGAATTGTGCATCTCGCCGACCAAGTAAAGCAGGAATGTGACGCCTTGCTTGCTCAGGTTGAAGTTGTACTGGAAGGTCGAACCTTCCAACAGGAAATCTCTATCATTCCTTCATATGATCAATCGATCAATATCTTAGGAATGGACTTCCTGAAACAGGCTGAAATCTTAATTGACTGCGGAGGAATCTAATGGCAATTTAAGAACCCTGTCAAAGCAGTCATAGGAGCAAATGCTCCGATGACTCTGATGGATAGGATCGAACAAATTCGACCTAACCATAACGTCGAAGTGTCCGACGAAACTATGCAGGTGAACCACATGCGTGTGCCCGAAAAACTGCAGAATATCATGCTTCGAAGTGATGAAGCTCCCCATCTCTCGCCAAAAGAGCGAGATGAAGTAAACTTACTCTTGGAGTTTCATCGTGGAATCTTCGAAGAGCCTGTGGGTGCTGCCGACGTAGCCCCACAGAAGATCAAAGTGAAACCTGATGCACAACCATCAGCAGTGAGGCCATATATAATATTAGATAGAATATATTATACAGAATATAATATTGCTTGCTACATGTAGATTATCTTATAATATCTTATAGTAGTAAGTAAAGGCATTTTAGATTAAATTTATCAAGCTAATAATTACAATGAAAGTATTTATTAATGCTCCAGTCTCACATTACCCCAAGCTTCAATGCTCCCCAGTCTCTCCTAATCTAAAATATACATATGTATCAACATGTTTACATCCAATACATTAATTGAGCGAAGTTAAGAATTAGGGAAAAGAACGTACTTCCATGGACAATGTGCAAGGACGCTTTATTTAAATATCCCCATAAGGTGACATCAGGATGCATTGCATTCCATATCATTCCTGGCATTAGAAATAATCTGCATGCATAGAAATACTACGTGACAGAAATTCTTCATTCATTGGGCATGCGCACATGGCTTTTACAAAAAAAATCATGCTGATATTAATCACTGGTAGGCTAGAATTATATGCATAAGCATACTCCATCCTCTCATCATGTTTATTACAAATTACCAGACTATACAGGCAAATCCAAAACACACAATGCATATAGTGTAGGTATGTATGTCTTTTAAAAATATTTTACCTCCTGTACTAAAGTTAAATAAGCACACATGCATTGTTTGAGGTACCCTCATAAGTCATTCAAGGTACACTGTTACTCGTTATTTTACCCAGCCATTTCTTGGAGGAATGTAACTCGAAATTAGGAGGTACATGACTAACGGTATATGAGCAGCATATGATCAGCAGGGAATTTTCATCAACTTTAATTGCAAGTAAGTAACAAGAAACCTATCTTAGAATCAGGGTTTTTCATAGGGTGCATTTTTCTGCATGACTACAAAAATCTGACATTAATCCAGGCTTGTGCCGGCACGTACACTTGAGAGAGGGATTACTCTTGATGACTTGATCAGATGCTAACTGACATGAACGCTAACATTTTGTTATCAAAATGTCGTACAGCTATTGTTGGTATTGTAAGAAAAAAGAAAAAAACATGTTTAGACATTTATTGAACGCATGACATAAATAATGCAACCTGGAGAAGAAAGAAAAGAAAATTTGGTAACGTGCACGTGTTGCATTGTACACAGCTTATTCTGTATTACTATGCTGTTGGATCAATCACGGGTCGTGGATTACCAGATTATGTTTGCATTATGTTATACGGAGCGCATATCCTCATAATTCACCTTGTTTTGTCACCATTTGTCCTGACAATGGAATATGACTTTCTTTTGCTCTGTAAGTCGCTTTTATAGAGAAACATGATTGGGCCTAACATGATTTATACTGCCTAGATGATATATGGACAGCGATAAACACTGCGACACTGTGTGAAAAGAAAACCTTTTCAAGTCTTAAGAAATTCAAAATCTACCTAATACCGACAGGCCTCACATTTTGGGGGGGATAGGGGTAGATTATTTTGACCATATATTTAGGATCGCCAGTATTATGCAGGATCCGGCAGAGCCGAGAATTAGTCTAGTGAAGCGGAATACTCTGTTTTTACCCTGTTTTAGCCCTAGCAAACTTCTTGTAGGACTTACTTTTGACCGTTAGAGATTAGTTCGACCATAATCCCAAATGGGAGGTCGAACATCGACCGGATATACGCAAATGAAATTTCCCTTATTCTTAATCCTTTAAATGAAGGAATTTCTATATTTACCACGAGAACAAGAGGAATTACTAATTCCCAAGTTGCTTGCTACGGGGCGCAATTAGCATTTTCTAATTAGCATTTGCTGATTGGGCCCCGTAGCAAGCAACTTCCCCTATATGTAGGTCAGCGATGTTTGGTGTCCCCCAGAGCCGAATGGCTCTGATTCCGCCTTAAACTTTTCAGTGGCTACTCTCTGTCACGTGTGCCCTTACTTTAGAGTTTATAAGGGCACACATTTCCTTAGTAAGACAGACGAGAGAAGGAGGATGCACAGTAAACTGTCTCCTGCCATGAATGTTTAGGCTATAGAACTTCGTTCCTGTGACCTATTGTGACCATTGTCAATAAAGACTTTTGAAGCTTAAACTACCATTTTCTCTTCGATCTTATTCTTTGCAGTACATTATCGTTACAGTAGGACTCACAGTATAAGTCCTACTCTGGTTTACTCTCCGAGGCCTATTTCCCTCGAGCATCGACCCTGGTGCAATAACACAGCAGTTCGACCTTAAGAAAGTCAAACTCAGTTATTTCCGGCTGTATCAGGCTAACAACCAGATTACAGTCCTTCCTTTACTTTTCAAGTGAAAGGGCACAAACCACAGGGACACTTGAAAGATAGTCACCTCATAACTGGCGCCTAACGTGGAGGCTCTATCTGAAAGGAGACTCACGAACAGTAAGCTGTTGTCCAACCAGTTGTCTTCACAACTGGCGCCCAACAGCGGGACTACGTTTACTACGAACTGAGACAAAAAATCTCGTGCTCTCCTAGACATAGCTAAGATCATCCAAGATTGCAACCAATCTTGTGTCTTCTACCAATTATCCTCATAATTGGATCCCAAATCTGGGGATTTTTTCAGACAAGTAAAACTGAGACTAAACTCTTGCATTTTATTGTACTGAGAAGATCGAACACTTCTGAGACACAGAAATCTCGTGTCTTAAGCGTTCAAGCCTTTTATTCTCAAATAACTAGCATTGAAAATTCAAGAACCAGTAGTCTACCAAACGAGACACAGAAATCTCGTAAGTTAGATTTTTTTCTTAAACCTTATAACTAGTAAAGACCAGTTATTAAGGTCGAACAAATGTTCAAGGAAAACACTACTAAATTAGTACTCAGACAGTAAATACTGTCTTGAAAACTTTTTAGCAAATGCTAATGCTGCACTAAATAGTGTCAGCAGATTCCTAGTGCCAAGTTAGCAAAAAGCGAATAAGCCGTTAGACCCCGAGGCCAAACGGAACACCTCGCGCTCTAACACGTTTGCCCAAATAAGAAGTCTTGACCCCAAGTCTTAAAGGGCACACCTCGCGCTCAGACATACGTTTGAACCTAAGTGTTTATCAATCACAAAGCTATACTGCAAGGGCAGGAATAAATTCGAAGAATCAAGAACTTCGAACTACGAGAGTCAAAACTGGCTACCATAGTACCAAAAGGTCGAACCACTCGGAATTTGAATAAAAAACCCAGTGAGATGAATTTCGACAAAAATGAAGACGTGAACTCACGTCAGAGTCAAAATTCGACTCCCCTTGGTGCAACGATCAATGATCTAACTGCACTAAGTGAAATTGACCCATCAGTCAGTTCAATGCAGACTCACAGTGGAGATGACTTCTTCTCTTCATTAAAAGTTCTGCAAATTACGACCAACGCAGGAATAAATATTCCTGGCGAAGTGTCTACATGCTGTGCAAACTGTCCTCAGTTCCTCGACCTTACGCAACAAATCGCTCAAGTGATCGATAAGCTCAAAAGGGACTGTTCGACTATACAAACTGAGAAAAACTCAGCCTATGCAGCATTAACGTCGAACGTTACTTCATCCTCCAAATGGATAGACGACTTACAGAAACGTATAAAGGAGTTAGAGCAAGCTCTAGCTACAGAGGTGAGTAAAAATACTTAAAACCTCCCAAGTATGGTTTTACAATCTGGGGGTGGTGTCCAAATGTGTCAATCATAGCTGGCCTTCCCACAAACTCAATTGTAAATACCGCTTCAGTAAATTCGAACATAATGAGTTCGATCTCTAGATGTGCTCCAGCAGCTTCGACCTTAATCAGTACGAGCTCTGGATGTTCAGTAGCACTGGGATCAGCAAATTCGTCCACAGTTAGCTCAATGGATAACACCCTAAATAGGGCGAGTCGAACAAAAATCGACTACAGTGAATACGATTTCACTGAGGCCAAAGTAACCTCTGAGGTCTTTGCTGCCGTGGAGAAGTTCTTTGGAAAAGGAGACTTCTTCGACAGTTGGTGG
>JAQGBW010004526.1:0-13612 GCA_034698625.1 Julus scanicus
GATTATGAAACATGTTATAAGCATCCATAGCATGAACAAGGTGGTGGGGTGAATATAAATTTTACATACTGTACTTGTCACCATAAACTTTTAACATTTCACTATAAATTTCTCTCGGTTTCATGCCTTTCAACACTGAAAAACGAATAACACTAAGTTGTTCCTCTCGCATGAACAATTTCGAATGAGGCGCCATTTTGTTTTTAATAGTTTTTTCGAAATTCTGCATGAATTTTAAGGCCATGTACTGACCTAAAACCAAAATTTCTTGCTCTTTAAAATGACTATTTCAGTTTTTTCGTAAGACATTTGGTTTTCAAATAATAAACGAATATGCAAGAATTTTTGACCGCCTCTCGTACACAAATTACCTTAGCAAATTTGCCCAGAACCTTTGTAGGAATCTACTGTTTTCAATAGTTTTTTTTAAAAAAATTATTCAATAGTTTTCTTTCGGACATACTATTATCGAAAAAAAGTTTTGTAAGGATTGATTGTTTATTTAAGGATTTCCATAAATTATGCAGAATGAGATTTTTCCCTTATGCATGTTGCATGTTGCCGTACTTTATTAGCGTTGAAGCGATGTTTTTAAGTGAAAGTAAACGATATTCTACTCTCACATTTCTTGTATGTAGTCCGAGAGTTAACGAGCGATTTTTTGCAATTTTTATTTTTTATATCACCTTCACTGGGTGATTCATGCATTTTTTACTGACTGTCTTTCTTCAAATATGTGAGATTCCCAGTAACCGTGTAATTTTGTGCGATTTTAGGACATTAACTGTTAAAGATAGGGCTAAAAGTCACATTAGAATATTGTAAGGCATCGTAAAATTATAAAGTGGTAATTTTCGACATTTAATTACCGATGGTCAAGTTATAAATAATATTTTATTTTCACTAATGTATGCAACCTTACATAGTTCGATTTTTGAGTAAATGTCACAAATGAATTATGCCTGGTATAATTAACATTTCTTAAATGTTGACATTAATGAATTCTCAAATTATCTGAAAAGAAAATAGGCTGATTCAGCATGATTTGTTGGCGCTATTACCAGGATTCCTACATTATTATAGTTTTTAAAAACACTAATTTTCCCAAGCATTCTTCCGTGCAAAAAACTTTTTACCTGAATCAGATAAACATAGCTTCATTTTTCAAGTAAAATTCCTTACTTAGAATAAATCAGCATGCTAAATAACGTGACTAGAGACTACCTAAGTGACTTAAAATCTTCCAACTGACTGAGATTGTGTGTCTGATTTGTGTAAATCAATGTGAAGTCACAAGATTGGGAGCTATACAATTTGTTTGGCAAAAACATGCTTCATATTTCTTCTTAATAGCACACAAAAAAATCCAGCCGCAAGTTTTATTTTTGAAAATTTTATTTCATTTTATTTTTGGAGATTTTATTATTGGAAATTTTATTTCATTTTTTTTGAAAATTTTATTTTATTTTTTGGAATTATGTTATTTTAAATTTTATTTTTGGAAATTTAATTTTTGAAAATTTAATTTTTGAAATTCAATTTTTAGAAATTTTATTATTTGAAGTTTTATTTTATTTTTGGAAATTTAATTTTTGAAAATTTTGTTTTTGGAAATTTTATTATAGGATATTGTATTTTATTTTATTTTTAGAATTTTTTTTTATTTTATTATTTATTTTTTAAATTTAATTTTTGAAAATTTAGTTTTAGAAATTTTATTTTTGGAAATTTTATTTTTGTAAATTTAATTTTATTTTAGTTGTAGAAATTTGATTTTATTTTTGTAAATTTAATTTTATTTTAGTTTTAGAAATTTGATTTTATTTTAGAAATTTTATTTTTGGAAATTTCTCTATGGTAAAACGAAAACCATAGTTAGATAGTAAAAACACAATCTAACAATGTCTATATTCTACTGAATGTGCACATGGGCATTTGCATGAATTTCATCCAAATGAAATCTAGGATGAAATCCTGTTCGTAACCACTCAGCTGCTAATTGACATATAATTTTTTTTTTCTTCAAAATTTCGTACTTAGGTTTTTTTAACATCATGCTTGAGATAAAATATGTAACCACTTCCTGGATAGTTTGCTCTTTATTTATTGCATCCTTCTAGTTTTCAAGTTCATTAACATGAACACAGGAACGTCACGGTGAATTGTCTAATTGGAGTTCAACATCAGTCATTTACATTGCTAGAAAACGGCAAAAAATGACGAAAACCAGTCGTGCTGAAAAGGAGTCTTTTCTCAAGATTTGCACAGTTGCATTTAATGAAATACCCCAAAGGTTAACTCTACTTTAATTCTACATTATACAATTTCTTTTTTAAATACGCTGTTTGGAGATTTGGTACAAGACAGTGTTGATAATAACCCCAAGTAGAAAATATTCTGCCATAAAATTGTGCAATTTTATGGGGTTAAATAAAATGTATAATGTTATAATTTTTTTACTGCCTATTTCCCTTTAATTGCAGAAAAATCTGACTTAGTGGATAAAGAAAGAAAAATATCAGTTTTGGTGAGGACAAATTTCATATTTTACTGCTTATTTCACTTGTATTGCAGAAAAAATTAACTTTAGGTGCAAAGAAGAAAAATCACATTTTTATAGCAGAAAAATTAAATTGTTATAGTTTAATAACTGCACTTTTGCTGAAGAAAAACTGCACTTTAGTGCATAAAGCAGAAAATTCTCACTTTTGATGAGGACGAATTTAATTTTTACTGCAGAAATATCTTACTTTTACAGAGGACAATTTTGCTTTTACTGAATTTTTTTTGGTGTATTTCGCTTTTATTGCAGAAAATATCGCAAATGCTCATGCACTGCAAAAAAATTAACTTTTACTGAGGGAAAATTTTACTTTTACTACATATGTTTTACTGTGTATTTTACTTCTATTGCAGACAAATCTAACTTTAGGCCATGAAGAAATAAAAATTGCACATTTGGAGTAAAGCAGAAAAATTGCACTTTTACTGCCACAAAATCTAACTTTTACTGCCACAAAATCTGACTTTTACTGAGGGCAAATTTAATTTTTACTACATACTTTACTGCGTATTTCACTTTTATTGCAAAAAAATCTGAGTGCACACAACAGAAAAATTGCACTTTCACTGCAGAAATATTGCACTCTTGTTAGGGTATAGTTTGGGCAGGTCACACCCACGTACCCAAAGTATTAAAATGGATTTGTTGGGTATTAAACTCATTATTGTTGAAACTTGATAAGTACACTTTTTTTAAGAAACAAAATACAACTATCCTCACTCTGTCCCTGAAGCTGTCTTCACATGTAAATAGAACATTTTAGAGAGGAAAAAATGGTGGACAAAACTCCAAAAACAGCCCTTTATGATGCTTTTTTGTGTGTTTTTTTTTAGTATATCTTTCGACACAAATTCGTAACGAAATTTGTAAACCTCTTCAGTTTTTTTGTATGTTTGCATGTGCGTTTATTGCGATTTTTTTACCATTGTCCACTCTCAGTGCTGCATGCTTCAAGGCCTATTATTATTTTAATATCTCTGGATTATTTGACGAGTACTTTTCCTGGTTAAATCTCTCCATGCAGTAATTAGTTGTTGAGTAAGAGTTTTGGAAATTAGACTGAAACCCTAAACTTCTGTAGTGAAGCCATACGAAATACCTGCATGGGATAATAAAACCTGCATGCAACTTAGTACAAGTAAGGCCTAAGACTGTAATAAAAAAGACAATGGGATTAGTTAAACATCCTTCTTTCATCTTTTAAAAACCTTAAAAATGCGGGGCTAAAAGACGCGCCTTGGTAATAATTTTAAGGCCAACTTGCCCATTGTTAAGCCTTTTATGATATACCTGCCACAAATTAAAAAATCAGACAAAAAATGAAATTTGGTTAAAAAAAAAGGAAAACAATGAGTGAAAATGGGTAGAGATGAAAGTCACGATTTTTACTTTTTAAGGTTGGGTTGTATTTCGCCATGGCGGCGTTTAATTAATTTGATTTAGATTTTAACTACAACCTGAAATCATTGAACTTTGAAATTTCTGGAAATATGTAAGACGACATTAAGCCGGATCTCCACTGAAGGAAACATGGGGCCACAATGTTTTGGCAACATAGTGAAACAAATAATGAATACAAGTTTACTGAAACAAATAATGAATACAAGTTTACTTAAACAACTAATCAATACAATTTTACTGAAACAAATAAAGAGTACAAGTTTACTGAAACAAATAATAAATACACGTTTACTGAAACAAATAATGAAATGAGTACAAGTTTACTGAAACAAATAATGAATACACGTTTACTGAAACAACTAATCAATACACGTTTACTGAAACAAATAATGAATACAAGTTTACTGAAACAAATAATGAAATGAGTACAAGTTTACTGAAACAAATAATGAATACACGTTTACTGAAACAACTAATCAATACAAGTTTACTGTAACAAATAATAAGTACAAGTTTACTGAAACAAATAATGAATACACGTTTACTGAAACAAATAATGAATACAAGTTTACTGAAGCAAATAATGAATACAAGTTTACTGAAACAAATAATGAATACAAGTTTACTGAAACAAATAATAAATACAAGTTTGTCTACCATGATGTTTGAGCAAACTTGTGACTTTTTTTGTTGCCAGAACTGTGGGTCCATTCAGTTGATGTATTAATACTGCAGTTTTCTCGTATTGTGATTCAGGTAGTCAAATTTGTAGTCAATATTATAGAATCTATACTTGTCAAGGCCAGTGTTAATTAAAAAACGCCTACAATGTTTAACCTTAAAATGAGGTCAAAAATTGTAAATCTTTCATCATTTTAACAAAAGTAAATATTGAATGCTTTTTTTCAAACGAATTTGAAAAGATGTGTTGGAAGAAGTGTAAATATGACATATCATTTTTATTGAGCCTGATATCTAATCCTAACATCCACAATGCTTATTGTGTGTTTGTTTAATTGAGAAAAAGCGCATACTCAAGATTAAACAGTGTTTTTGAAAAAGGGAGTGGGATTTGGCAACAACGAAAATAATTTCAACTCGAAAATGTGCTGGTAATCTTCGTTACCCTCGTTCAGAAACACATTTTTTGTGTGCTGATTTTAAAAAGTCAAGGCCTCGTTCTGGTCCGTAAATTGCTGTTATTTGAAGAAATCATTCATGGAGTTCATTCTGTCCATTTTGCAGCTATTTAGAGGGATATTTAGCAGGATTTAGAGTACAGAATAACGTGATTCCATTCGTGACAACATCAATTTCGTGACAACAGCTATTGATTGTAAATAAAATTTTGTTCTGTTTTATTTGAATCAAATCAATGGATGATCATGGTTAATTATCATTGAATTTTACTGATGTTAGCACTATTGATTTTTCAGCTAAATCTACAGGTCAGTGACCTTAAAACTCACACGGATGATGTAATTATGCATACTGTTTATTGGACCATGGTGCAGTTTTACATTAAAATCATCCTGTTTCGATTATTTTCATAATGGGTGAATAATATCAATCTTAATTGAGTAAATTATCGTGAATTTATCTTAACCCCAGACAAGGAAATAATAAGTTTGTGCTAAATGCAGTAAATATTTCTTAGAACTTCTTAGAATTTCTTGTGTTTAATTTACTAACAACAACAACAGGAAAATTGGAAAACAGGGATTTTGGGAAAGCTATTATGGACGCCCACTAATAATGATATTTTTTAGTTTTTGTGTTTTCTGTTAGAGTTTTCAAGATCAGTAAAAAGGAAATGGACACTAGAAGAAATGTGCCCCCAGTCCCAAATGTACTTGAATTTTTATAACCTCGGTAAAGTCGGAAATTATGCCTAAATTTGTGTTAAACAGTTAAAAAATTCCCATTAATCAGAAAAATATAGAAAAATGTCGTGGAATTTGTAGCGAGAAGGGTGCTTGAAAATTTTGTAAGATGGCCCTTTGCATTTTCCAACCAATGAGCTGGACTCTACTTTCTATAAAATTGACGACGTCTATGAAGGGGAGGAGTTTGGGATAACATGAAGTCAGAGATAGGGGAATATGTGGTTAATTTGTGTAAATTTTGAAGTAATTTCAGAGACGGTATTTTTGAATTACCCTTAATATAAGATAATGAAGATTTTCAACCCACCCTGTAATGACTTTATTTAGTTTCCCCATAACGCCACTAGATGGCGCTGCCATGCTCGTGCCAGGTCACACCGTTACATCACGCATGCGCAGCATTCTAACCGGCACGCAAGAAACCAGTAAATTACAAGAAATTAGCGCTAAACAATCATCAATTTCATCCGAAATCGGAGAAGATTTAAGTTTTAAATTATAATTTTCATATCCCAAACGCGAATAATGTAAAAAATACAAATAGCTAAACCAGTAGTCTCCCTAATGTGTCACTAGATGGCGCTGGCGTTCCCGTGCTGATGACCGTGAATAGTATATACTCTCGTTTTTTTTATATTTCCCCTCATTTTCATTTTCTGCCCGTCTGCCATCTTGCCCGAAGCCAATTACGTTACCTGAATTTCAATTAAAAGCAAGCTATTGGATTAGCCCTACAATGAGAACGCTTTTATTATCGCAGCCGAAGGGAAAGGCAAGGTCGAGGAAAGACCGGAAGATCGGCGACTACTAAGATCGTGGGCGGATTGGTATCGTGTTCGTGTGAATACTATATCACTTGTCAATTGGATCTACACAAGAAGACCTCATTCATTCATATTTCTACTAAATTTTCGTGTTTTTCAATCCCCTGCAAATATTCGACGAGATGGTCAACAACCCAACGTTCATGTTTTAGTGAATCGATTGAGATTATAAACGTGGTAGAGTCCAGACCGGCATGCTGCAGAATGAATCATCACCAGCAACTATGGGAGATTCTCCAGTTGGCATTTGCTTTATTTACGTTGTATGAACCCACCGTAATGTTTTCTACCGTCCAGGATTAAGTGAAAACAAAATTTCAGTTATTTATTAAGTAGTTTCGGGTGTGAAAAATGGATGGATGTCTGAGTTTGACTGAATGGGCTAAGGATAAGCCGCTCAGCATACTGCAGTTGGATCCAGCTGATAGAGCCGTGCTGAAAATTGCAGGTAAGAATACGATGAAATCTTTTTTTTTTTTTACACATTTTTCACTAAAATTTTTATTTTGGTTATATATCTGGGGTTAAAGTACATATAATTTGAATGTGGACTGAGTATCGATCGCTGTATGGGTTCGTAACACCTGGCGTTCCAATATGGAACACTTTCGATTTATACTCGTGTGATTTGTGTTAATCGAGCAAAATCTTGAAATATAAAGCATATTTTTATCTTCTACGTATGAATTTCTAGTATGTACCTTAGAAAATACCCTTCGGAATCGAAATTTATTAACCGCGTATTGCAGGTGTAAATACTTTCAAGTGTTCTGGTTTGGAACACATGTTTTCCATTTGTACTTCGGCTACCTTTTTAGTCGTAATATCGTTAAGTATAATTCATGTTTTGCCTCGTATGTATTTTTAACGTGTATGGGCCCTGGAAAGGGCTATTCTAAATCTAAACGTATTGCCAATGTATGAAGTATGTGGAACGTTCTGATTTGGAACACATTGTTTTGATTTGTACTTCGGCGTAGTACACATAACCTTAAGTCGTAATATCGTTAAATATAAATCATGTTTTTTGCCTTGTATTCATTTCTAAAGTGTAAACACCATTGAAAATACCCGTCTAAATCGAAATGCCTCAACTGTGTATCAAGTACGTGCAGGCGTTCTGATCTGGAACACATGTTTTCGATCTGTACTTCGGCGTAGAACACAAAGCATAATTCATGTTTTACCTCGTATGCATTAAACATGTGGCCCTGAAAAGTGTTGTTCTAATTCTATACGTATTGCCTGTGTATATGAAGGAAGTGAAGCGTTCTGATCTGGAACACATGTTTTCGTTTTTCACTTCGGCATAGCGCATATAATGGTCATACGTTTACTGCGTATACATATGCATCGCGATTTTTCTTAAGGTTGATGAATCTATGTGTCTCGACATGTTCTGCACGTGTTCTTAACCAATTATTACGTGTTATTTGCAGTTTGTTGCATTGTCCAAATTCCAGGAGTGTCAAATGTAGGCTTATCGCCAATATCAATTAATGGCGTGGGAAGTATAAGAATTTATTGTGCAATAGTTAAATTCCGCACATTCTCAATTCTAATTTTCAGTGTTTTCAGAATGATTAAAATCAAGAATGCCAGATTTCAAATCTCAAAATGTTGAAATTCGACCTGTGATAGTCGCCATGGTTACGCAATCTTGTGTTTGGAATGCACACAGATTTTCCAAACACGACAAGATATGGCCTTGGCAGGTCAAAGGTCGTGTCTAAATTGAGTTACTACATGTGAAGAACCTCTGCTAGTGTGTGTGTATGTGCAAGAGGTGTGAAAATCGAAATGTCGGTTAACACCCTCGACGTCTGAAGCTTGACTGCTCTGCAGTTTTTTTCGTAAAAAAGAGCCCTCTCAAGTGATCTGAAAACTCCATTTTGAAACCATGTGGTAGGATCTTAGAATTTTTACGTTGACACTTCAATTATGATTTTAAGACCTTATGACTTGTCAATATTACTTTAGATTATTACACTTTATGTTCAATAGGTTGCTGACAGGCTTAACATGGTTTATTCCTGTGGCATTTCAGCCACCAAAGGCTGTTTAGCCTCCGTTTTTGAGTAACACACAATGTTGGGCAAGCGTTTGGGTTTTGGTTGACAACGTTGGGCAACCATTGGATTTTAGTTGGCAACGTTGGGTTTCGGTTGGCAACTTTGGACAGACTTTGGGTTTTGGTTGGCAACTTTGGGTTTGGGTTGACAACGTTAGGAAAATGTTGGATTTTGGTGGGCAATGTTGGTCAAACATTGGGTTTCGGATGGCAATTTTGGATTTCGGATGGCAACTTTGGGTTTCGATTGGCAACTTTAGACAGACTTTGGGTTTTTTGGTTGGCAACTTTGGGCAAATGTTGGATTTTGGTTGGCAATGTTGGCCAAACATTAGATTTTAATTGGCAACGATGGGTTTCGATTGGCAACTTTGGACAGACTTTGGGTTTTGGCTGGTAACTTTGGGCGGACTTTTGGTTTTGGTTGACAACGTTAGGCAAATGTTGGATTTTAGTTGGCAACGTTGGGTTTCGATTGGCAACTTTGGGTTTCGATTGGCAACTTAAGACAGACTTTGAGTTATGGTTGGCAACTTTGGGCGGACTTTTGGTTTTGGCTGACAACGTTGGGAAAACTTTGGGTTTAGGTTGACAACGTCGGGCAAACGGTGGATTTTGTTTGGCAAAGCTGAGGTTTAGTTGGCAACATTGGATTTGGATTAGCAACGTTGGGAAAAATAATGTACGATTTTGGTTGGCAACTTTGAGTTTCGATTGGCAAAATTAGGGAAAACGTTGGATTTTCAATTCAACCTTACAGTTAGCAATTAAATACCATGTGGTAGGGGGATTTGGTTGGTCAACGTTGGATTTTGATTGGCAACTTTGGGAAAACGATTAATTTTGGTTGGCAACGTTAGACAAATTCAGGTGTTGTCAAACGCTGGTTTTATGTTGGCAGTGCACATTGAGACCAACGTTGGCAACATTTAAAAAAATGATTTTAATCCAATTGCACCTACAGTATTTAAATTTCATCTCCATAATATACAAAGTTTACTTGTGCAAAGTAGTTAATAATATTTATTGTTGGTAAAATATCGTTTGCTAAATGTTGGCCCAACAATTGTTTGGTTACTAAAGTACGTGATGGTACATGTTGTTGAAAATGTGATATACATGTCAAAACTACCCGAGATAGAAAATCCAAAATTGTATTGTTTAAATCTGTAATATCAGCCTGTGTTGCAACGTTAATCATATGTGTTATTTAATAGCATTGAATCAAATTGCTTTTTTATATTCAACAGTGTCATTTACAGCATAATATTTAGCGTAACAATAATTTAAAATATTCCATTTTTGTATGTCTGCAGGACAGTGCTAAAGTAGTTTTCGAATCAACCTTCTAAGCCTTCCTCGTGATAAAATCAAATTAAGGAAAAGTGGTTTGTTTGCATTTAATACCCTTCTTTAAATTTTACATATCATATATACAATGGAGATAAAATCTGGACTGAAATTATATACTGAAATCTGATAAGATTTTCGACTCTGAATGAAGATGATTAACGATGACGGCTAATTCCTGCTTTTGAAAGTGCAATGGCCTATTCGTTTAATGGATTATTTCGAACAGATTGTGATATTAGCTGTAGTCACGAAATGGATTTCAACCATTTTAGTTGAAATCTGTAGTTTAAATCTATAGGTGAAAACTGATGGCATGATGGGAGCGCTTGCGCACGTTTCAACCGATTTGGATGGATTTATTTCAACTTGGCTGAAATCCATTTCATGACTAATTCTATACATAGTTGAGAACTGATGTTATGAAGAGAGCGCATGCGCAGGCTTCAACCGATTTGGATGGATTTACTTCAACTTGACTGAAATCCTGTTCATGACTAATTTTACATAGTTGAGAACTGTTGTCATGAAGAGAGCGCATGCGCACGTTTCTACCGATTTGGATAGATTTATTTCAACTTGGCTGAAATCCATTTTATGACTAATTTTATACATAGTTGAGAACTGATGTTATGAAGAGAGCGCATGCGCAGGCTTCAACCGATTTGGATAGATTTATTTCAACTTGGCTGAAATCCATTTCATGACTAGATCTATCTAGTTGAGAACTGGTGTCATGAAGAGAGCGCATGCGCACGTTTCAACCGATTTGGATAGATTTATTTAAACTTGGCTGAAATCCATTTCATTACTAGATCTACATTAGTTGAGAACTGTTGTCATAAAGAGAGCGCATGCGCACGTTTCAACCGATTTGGTTGGATTTATTTCAACTTGGCTAAAATCAATTTCATGACTACTTCTCCATAGTTGAAAACTGATGTCATGAAGAGGGCGCATGCGCACGTTTTCAACCGATTTGGATAGATTTATTTCAACTTGGCTGAAATCCATTTCATGACTAATTCTACACATAGTTGAGAACTGTTGTCATGAAGGGAGCGCATATGCGCACGTTTCAACCGATTTAGATGGATTTATTTCAACTAGGATGAAATCCATTCCGTGACTACATCTACATGGCACCTTTTTACGCCTATAAATTTAAATAGTGTGTTTGAGATCAACGTCCCCGGTGACGCCGATAACTATTTAGTTTTAATAGTTTTGATGTTTTATTTCTTATTTTTTTACATCCTGAGGTATTTTAGAAATTTGAATAGCCAGCTGACCGTGAAAGTTGACCAGCCGGATGGCCACCTGGTGGTTTATCACCTGGTCATAAGCAACAAAGGTTGCTTTATGATGTTTTAGTGATGGGGTCGGCAAACTTTTTTTTGTAGAGAGAGGACATGTTGGAAGTGTTTTCAAGACTTGGGAGCCATATTGGAAATTTGGTTTTGATATTCCATTTAAAACGCTTTTAGGTCTTTAGAGAAGCCATATTGGACATTTTTTCAGGTTTTATGTACCATATTAAAAGTATTCTTTTATTGATCGCCAATTTGGAAATGTTTTTAGGTGGTGAGGGAAAATTTAGAAATGTTTTTAGATCTTGATCGAGGGCCATATTGGAAGTTATTTCTAGTCTTGATTGCCATTTTAGAAATGTTTTTAGATGTTGAAGTCAATTTTGGAAATGTTCTTAGATCTTGATGGCCATTTTGGAAATTATTTCTAATTTTGATTGCCATTTTGGAAATGTTTTTAGATCTTGAGGCCAATTGTGGAAACGTTGTCAGATTTTTAGCCATTTTAAAATAGTCTTAGAACTCGACGGCCATATTGGAAATCTTTTCTAGTCTTGATTCCCATTTTAGAAATATTTTTAGATGGTGAGGGCAATTTTGGAAATTATTTCTAGTCTTGATTGCCATTTTGGAATTGCATGTTCTTAAATCTTAAGTGCCATATTGGACGCGTTTTCAAATCTTGAGTCATATTAAAATATTCACAGAACTCGACGTCCATATTGGAAATCTTTCCTAGTATAAAGAGCCATTTAGGAAATATATTTTACATAGTCTTGATTCATATTAAAAACTTGTTATTCGACGGCCATATTGTAAACGAATTCAAGTCTTCAAAACAGTATTATTGGAAATCTTTTAGTCTTAACCCTGGTGAAAAAACAATAGAGATTTCTATTGTTATTTGGAACGTTGTTTTCTATTGTTCAGTCAATACAGCTAAACCATAGAAGCCAATAGAAATAAATACATGAACCATAGAAAACAATTAAAATCAATAAAGTGTCCAAATAATAATAGAAATCTCTATTGGTTTCTATTGTTTTTTCACCAGGAAAGGGCCACATTTGAAATGGAACAATAACATTCTATAAATTTCACTTGTTAACATCTGCTAGAGTAGATTTTAAACTAATTTCCCGCTAAGGAAAGCGGTTCTACGGTATTTACAGAAGTCGACCTTCAATTTCCAGTATTTTTTGTCGGCCTTCTCCACTGTCATAACTTCTGGAAGGATTTTTTTGCTTATTTACTTAACGTTTATTGCGTATAATTGCTCATTAGCCACACCTTGTTCTTTTTTTAAACATTTTAATTTGAATGGTGGCCACTTGCGTAATTCCTATCTCTTGTTGACACCGGTTGTACAAGTTTTCGTTTACGCTATTCGGAGATTAAATCAGGTGTTTAATGCCCTTTAATAAGTCACAAATTTGCTACTTAAGTTACTTAACCTGTTTTAATCCTGAAATAACGGGACTGCTAATCAAGGAAGGAACAACCGGTCTTCTCCACAAGCTTTTGTAGGTAAATCTAGACAAATAACACATTTGGATAGCATTTATGTCAATGTGTATGTGCGCATGCGCAACGAGCTGCTAATGTTTGTGTCCTGGCGCATGCGTACTTGCTCATTGTATAAATTCTATCCACAAAACAAAAAAACAATCGCCATTCCAGACGTTTACGTCCTGGCGCATGCGTACTTGCTTATTACATAAATTCTACCCAATTGGTTTTCAGATAAGATGAAATCCATTTTCGCTATTATAGACATTACATAACTGTTCTCATGTTTGTTTAAATTTAACGGTACTAGCGAGGAATATTAGTCGTGGTCACGAAATGGATTTCAACCAAACTGAAAACCAATTCGGATAGAATTTATCCAATCGCCATGTATACGTATATGTGCCAGCTGGTAAACGTTAACTGCGTGTTGCGCATGCGCACATGTACTTTGACATTGATTCTATCCGAATCGGTTTTCAGCTAGGATGAAATCCATTTCGTGACCATAGCTATGTAATGACGCGATTTTGTTACTTGGATTGCAGACAAAACCAGAATAGGTTAGGTTAGGTCCTGAAGCGAGCATTAAAATCTTTCCAAATCGGTTTTCAGCTTGGCTGAAATCCATTTCGTGACCATAGCTATGTAATGACGCGATTTTGTTACTTGGATTGCAGACAAAACCAGAATAGGTT
>JAQGBW010004527.1:0-13610 GCA_034698625.1 Julus scanicus
GTCACGTGCCGCGCATGCGCAGATCGAGTGACGCTCAACTTTTGACGCCGGTCGCTCCATTGTGAACTAGGCATTAGTGGAGCCATATGGGAACAGGTCAGTTCGACCATGATTGGTTTCAGTTCGCATCCAACTGCGAATTTACATCCAACTGAGTTGGATGTGCAAGTGGGGACAGGGTATAAATGGGTTAATATCAAATCAGTTTTCATTAATAACAATCATATTATATTTTTAAATACAGTAGAATCCCTTTTAGCCAGCCATCAATGATTCGACTTTCCAGCTTAACTGGCTGTTTTCAAAGCGTAGAGGTCATACAAATGCAATTACACCTGGATATACTAAATTGAATTTTGAGCTATCGATCTTCCTGTCGTCTATGACTTCACATCACCATCTGCTAAATCATAAATCATTGTCATGGCGAGAACCACCCACCAAGGACCGTGCAATGGAAGCTTATGTGGGAGGTTGGGTTAGTTGCCAGAAACCGACATTTAAGCTGAAAAGTCGTAGCAGTGGAGGAGGCTAGCTAAGAGGAATTTATATAATGTTTGAATTTAAATGAGTAAATAAGAAGTATTTATTCAAAAAAAACATATGACACGCACAATATAACCCACCTGTCAGGAGAATTTCTTCACTAATATGCATTATTTGTAAGAAATATTTTTTTCAAACATTGACAAATTTTAATTATATCTTATTCTTATGGGACACCAGTAGAGTTCCTCTTCAAATCTCAGTAGGAAGTGCTAATAAGCAAGGGCTTATATTACTATATTATTATTATATTAAATAATATTATTAGTTTTATTTATATAAAAAATCGCAACTGCGATGGAATATATGTTATTCATACTCGTCATTTCGGCGTCTACCACAGTTTATTAAATACCGCTGGGTCCTAAAATGCGACTAAGATAATCACAAGAGTTTAGGTTGCATCTGTTGAATAAGAGATTGCAAGCAATTTGCAGAAATTTACTGCAAGTTGATTGCTTAAACAAGGCAAGGTTGCTCTCATGACAGTTCTTAATGGGCGTTTCCACGTGAGATTAACTCTCGCGAGTAACTCGTCTCATCTTTTCCACAAAATTTTCCAAATTTCGCTTTAAGGAAAACGCACGTTTGAGCAAGATAGGTTAGTAACAAACAAGAGGTTCGAGCTCCTATTATAGGTAGTAAGCTTAAATAATTAAGGTAGCATGGGTTTGTATGTCTCAATCTTTCTTTAAATTATTTTTTACCATGACCATCACGTCATCCGGGGGGGGGGGGGAAATGTAATTCGAGTCAATTATTATATCGTCGTGGGAATTCTTCAAAGTTTCATATAATGCAAACATTGCAAACGATTTCTTAAAAATATGAGGACGATAGAATTTTCTCCAAGTCTAAAATTAGTAACATTTAGTATCAATATTATAGTTGATCATGTAATGTTCATTACTTAGCACCGTTCATTTTTGAATAATATTCAACCATATAGTATGAAGGTTACAATATCAAAGACATTAACGTGACATGCCAATTAAGTAATGATTGCAATATAACTCCTTGCACAAGTTAGAATGTCATAGACTTAATTAAACCAAAATGAATTTTTGTGATATATTCTTTTTCTTGTAAGTTGATATTCTTAAAAAGCAATAAGACTCAGTGTAATTAGGGGCAATCATTGCTTGCTCGGAAGCTATGCACTATGCTTACATCAAGGGGTCATATACAAGTAAATTGAGGTAAAACTATTAATACTTATTTCTTAAGTATACCTTACGCTCAGCGTAAAAAAGTTTGCACGTATCACACATTGATCACACCAAATTATTTTTTCACAAACTCATTTTAAGTAATATTATATCAGTGTGTCCGACGATAAGTCAAATCC
Source organism: Julus scanicus (assembly GCA_034698625.1). Lineage (NCBI taxonomy): Eukaryota > Metazoa > Arthropoda > Diplopoda > Julida > Julidae > Julus > Julus scanicus. The sequence goes on from JAQGBW010004527.1 coordinate 1,895, forward strand.
GTATGCCAAAATCCGCTGGAGAGCTAATTCCGGGCATAAGAATGCGCATATATATGATTCGTCGTCTCTCTTATAAGCTCGTATACAAAAAGTTGACAAAGCATTGTATTGCAAATTTTTAATAAACATTCAATAAAATCTGCAATGCATGCTGTACGGTTGCAAATGCCACTAATTAATCTTTTCTATAGAAGAAAAGCGCAAAATAAATGTTTTTTTGGTATGGAAATGAAGATGGTAAGAACAGAATGATTTTAACACATTTATACTAAATGGTTTTTAAATGTCTGATAAAGTGGTATGACATACCAGATATTGAGGCTAGTATAAAACATTTTTAGGATGCCATCTGAATGAAATAAACTAATGGAAAAAACACCTGTTGTATGAAGTAAAGTTAAGTGCTTTTTATTATAAGATCCTGAGTATAAATAGATTGTAAAATTCAACTTACTATGCTACTGAATTCTAGATACACGTTTCCAATACACGTTTATGAACAAAGTGTTGTAATAAAATCGCGTTGTATCTATAAGATTTAAAAAATCGAAATATTAATTAAACCGTGCCTTCCAATTTACTTTTCATTCGCAAATGTTAAAAACAACTGCGTATAGCAACATGCCGAATTATATTTATGAATACAGCACGACCCTCTTTTTCATTTAACTGGTGGTTTCAAAAAGATATACTAAATTTCACTGTATTTTCAAAAGTGATAAAATGCTGGATTTTTCAAATTCACCACAGTTCAAATTTCACTGGTTTATAAAGATTACCTTCTAAAAATGCCATTAATTGCAGTACCTCACTTCTTAAAAACAAAATAAAATAACGTATAGTTTAATTATTATGTTTTTCCAAATGCGTTCCCATAGTGATAAGGAAAGATGCACACCTAAATAAATAATTCACGTCAAACTCTACAAACAAAACCACCAAAGTTTCTGAACAAACAATATCGATGCCTGTTTAGAATAACAACGACACGTAACTTGCCATGAATATATATATATATATATCAAAAATTCATTTTAACTCAATTGATAAATATAGGGCAGAAAATTCATGCGTAATATCTCTCCACGTAACTGTGCTTTCCTAGGAATTATTAATAATTTATTGTATTTCCCCAATATGTTTTATGAATCAATACAGCTTTCGTATACTTCCCAGATTTCTAAAATGTTCCACAGATTTGTATTCTAAAGTTGTGGTCTAAGGCCATTGCCACATTCGCTCAACAAACTGAAGCTCAAGCCTCATCTGTTCTAAGATGACACTTGAGCTCGTCTTCGTCATTTTTTTGTGCCACTGTGGTATGCATCTGGGACTTGAGACACATGTTCTTATGAAAATTTCTACATTGAAAGTTTTGCACATATATTTTATGTTCCAATTTGATAAACGTGATCTGCATTGTATTATTAGGAAATATCCAAAGTCAAATCTCGTACTATTCAATCACACTATTAAAGTTCAATTCTATATATTTTGGTAATTGAATCTACCTTTGAGAACAGGCATACACCCTGACGCAATGTTTTAAAATATGTTGTATTAAACAATTCAATAATTCACGTGAAATTAGTTCAATCCGTATATTTATTTTTTCCAATCTGTATCACTTTGTGGACACAACAAATAAATGAACCAAATACAGCCATCACATAACTTGTAGGTAGACTAATCATGCTATTGCCACTTTTTTATAATAATGTCAGAGGCCTTTTCACCTATCATCACAGCCGCCGCTAATGTATTCCCAGAAATAATAGTAGGCATTATAGAACAATCTGCTACTCGGAGGTTTGTGACGCCATAAACACTACAAATAAAACACTTCATATTACTTGAAGAAATTCTTACAATTTTATATTTTCCCTTCTTAAACACACGCCATTCAACATGGATGTTCAAAAGGCAGTTTTGCATGTTCAAAAACATTAGCTTAATATGGACAATCGGTTCCTTACTTAAGTTCAGGGTCCACCACCGCCGTTGTGTCATCTGCGACTCCCATTTTTGCAGTTCCAACATGGTGAAAAGAAGTTGAGGTCATATGAATCGCGAAGCACTTCCAATAATCGTCCGAATACAATGTGAACTCCTCACAACCAGCACAGATTGTTTGCAACAATTTTGCATCAAATGTTTTGAACGAATTAGCATTGCCAATAGACAACCCCATTTTTATGCCTTTCAAAACAACAGTAATTAATTTCAGTACGTGTAATGTCAAGAATTTGGGTTAGTACATGTCTTGAACCAGCTTGCCTTCAATCATGACATCCAAGTCATCTTTGTGCGAAAAGTATTTTGGGTCAATTATCGGATGTTCGTATGGATCTTTGCTTCGAAGTTTAACATATCCGCGACTTTTAGGGCGAATTACTGTTGGATACACTGAGAACGTTTGCCTACCACTATATGATGCATAATATTTGTTCCAAGTCTAATATAAATATAATTAACTTACTAATATGAATTCAATGTAAAAACTGATAAAATTATGATTATTTATATTAGACATGTATATGTACTTAGAATTACAAATTATCCCTACTAGAAGTTAAGCTACAAAAAAGTTAGATATGCAAATAGGCATACAGATATAGTAGTTGTAGGAGTATTCATATTAGGTGGCTGGATATTCCAGATAAACTAAGGTTGCCAGCCACTTAAAAGCATTTAAAGTTTTATATATAAGATGAAAACACCTTACCTCATCTGAGTAGGGAATGATTTTTCGACTCAGTAAACCATAGTCGGCTACAGGACTCAAAGCAGCAAAGACCATTTGCATATCAGGCCAATCGTCACTCTGATTTGTGAAACGTGTTTTTAAAAATGCAATGCTTTCACAACCGTTAGGAATTGTTAATGGACCTGCAAGGGTTAAATGAGACAATTATTCAGGTGCAACAACTGTCAGAAGCAATGTTATTAACATGTTTCAGATGTCCACATTTTTTTAATGTTAACAAATAATATGCATACAAACCTTTTCCAAACAGAGCCCAATTTAAAATATTATTTGGTAGAGCCATCGTTAGCAGCGTAATTGAATCACTTTTAATTGTGAAAGTCAGGCCTGTCGTCATGATGTGGTCTTGCAAATTATTTCCAACACCAAGTAGATTGGAAATTGATTTGATCTACACATTGATTTGATTTAATATATACATAATAACACACCATAACTGTTATTTGCAACGTTAATTGAATAACACCAGCAGTGTTGCTTCAGATGCCAAAATCTAAACGCATTTGCAATTTATCATGTTTCAATTTTAAACAACAAAATTGAAGTAATTTTGAGAGACTGAATTTCCAGCAACTTTGGTTCAATTATAAACAGACTAAAGACTGCAGTTATTTCTGAATAAATCTTACACAATCGCATTTTCCTAAAAAATTCAGACGATGACATCAATGCCAAATTTGCATAAAATGCATGCATGAGAAAACGAAAAAGTTTAATGCTATTTTATGATTGGACTGACCTTGAATTGGTCCAAGTCCTCTTTGGCGCCGATTCCCGACAACATTAACAAATGCGGCGTATTAATAGCACCTGTAATTATATGTTACATCTGTATAAAAAATCCCATTCTACTTGTGAAAAAATTTGTGTTCATGTTATTGTTTACTAGTATTAGTAACCTGCAGATAATATGACTTCTTTCGACGCATTTACAATGTATTCTTTGCCATAATGATGGTAAACTACACCTGTAGCACGTTTTTTATCATCGAATAAAACCTGTATATATTGAAGACATATACAATTATTTGTTACTATTTAAACAAATTATCCCAAATTTATCTACAGTTGGTGTAATTTTATGTAATTTACCTTAACAACTCTACACTTAATTCTTATGTCCAAATTTTGTTTATTAGCTGTACTGATGAAAGCTTTGTTGGTGCTATCTCGAGAACCTCTTCGCATGGTGGCCTGAACTGGCATCACACCTTGATATTACGCAAACATTTTTAACAATATATACTAAATACATGCATGTAACTTTCAGCATGTTAATGCAATATTAGATAATTGTACTTACCAGACTGGAATTCTCCATTTATATCTCTGACGGTGTAACCCAGTGATGTAACAGCATCAAGAAATGCTTGTAAAAGTCTTGTACGATAAGGGATCTCTGATACTGTTAGAAGTCCACCCTTACCATGATACCCTAGAATATACAGTATTTAGTATTTTTTCCTCAGTATTACATGTTAAGGCCATACATAAACTTAAAAAAAACCTTACTATTGTCGGCCATGTTCGGAATGATATTGTCTTCCGACATCAGGAAATATGGAAATACGTCCTTCCAACTCCACCCAACGTTTCCTAGGGAGGCCCAATGGTCATAATCCCTGGGATTTCCACGGACATACACCATGTCACTAAGGACACTGGAACCTCCAAGCGTGCGACCGGCTGGACATCTGGTACGCTGTTGGCCAAAGTTAATTATCACATTAGTTTGTCTACAATTCTCACGTATGACATAAATAGCTCGAGTAAGATACATTTTTAATCATACATATATGTATGAACCCTAGAATATTCCAATTATGTAAATTTTCCAAAATGAGTTAACTTAATTACAACTGACCTGCTCTTTCATCCCAAGACAAGCATTTTTTTGAGGTTCCGTTATAAACTCCCAATTCACATTGGTTAGCTGAAGTATGGAAGTGTACAAGGGGATTTTCCCTAAAAATGGCTCACTTCCTCCAGCTTCCAGCAACAAGACTTTGAAATTTTTTGGATGTTCTGATAATCTGTGGGCTATAACAGCTCCTGCAGACCCTGCTCCAACTAATAGAAACGAAATGTCAGAACATTTTAAATTAATACTTTTCAGATTTAATGATATAAATTTAATTTAACTTACCTATAATAAAATCATAACTTTCAGGACCATGTTGATTTGCTGATACAGTCCCAGTCATAAAAATTTGGAAAAGGAAAATTGACCTGACTAGCAGTCGAAATCCTCCAAAATGTAATGAAGTTGACAATGGCAGCATCATATTATATTTCGTATATTAACTATGTAAAAAAATATATATTTTAGTTAAAGTTATCGTAAAATTGTACGAATTAAATAAGTAATGTATGACATAAGCACAGTAGATGCATTAATTAACCGGTGGTTTTTAATAGGCAATGCAATGATTACACTGGTGCACAAAAGTATACTCACGCAATTCAGCAAGCCTTTGATAAAATGCCACTTAAGCACGAAATCGTGAATCTCAAATTTTCAAATCTCTTCAAATTATGTTTTACGAACATAACATTTGGGAAAATTGCTTTGTCATTTTTTACTTCAAGCGAAATTATGAGGAAATGTCAAAAGTTCGCCAGAAGTAAACACTCTAGGACAGCTGTTGGATTGTTTTGATAGCACCATGACGGGCGGAGTTTGAATGTTTGCAATTACCTTCGATTCCAAGTGGCTGTTTTAAATATCGGTTTCGTCATACTTTCATTTCCTTGCCGGCAAAAACTATAGTGCTTGTGTTAGGGGAGATCGATCCAAATAACTTTTGAAGAATGGTTCAGCATCAAGTTGGGGCCCAAAATTTAATACATTTTATTATTCATTTTTGTAGTTAGAAAATGACAAGTAGTATACGTTTCATTTTTTTAAATTTTCTATGCTTTCGGTAAAATATATTAATTGACGAAGAAATGATGCAAGTGAAATTTGTATAGAAATTGAAAATGATAATCTAGATGCTTTGAAACAAAATATACGAATGACAGCTTTTGTAATTATAAATAGCACCACATCATGCACATTTTGCGAAATTTCAAGAGCAATACACCCAAAGTGAACAATAAAAAAAGTATGTACTTGTACTCTAAAATCGAGCCAATTTCCCTATTTGGGGATACTTTTTTAGTTTGCAACTGCGACATTTTGAATACATGCTCGATATCCGCCCTGATGTGTATGACGTAGCTAGCGCTACAATTCCGCGAAAATTTGATCAAATATTTGTTGCGAATTTATTGGACAACGTGACTTCATCCATTCAATTGACATTGCCACGTCAGATATCGAGCTGGGATAAACATGTGTGCCGAATTCGTCAATATTGACAGCGACATTTGCCTTTTTCATCAACAGCCGCATTTTCTGAAGGATCATGTATTTGGATATTCGTCAATATCGAGGTCTTGGTTGAATGAACACATTTTCGGGAATTCTAGAAAGACCTGAGAATGATATTACAGCTGCGATGTTAAAAATGAAAACCAATGTTTGCGTCATATTACATATTGAAAAATTAGTCCATTGAGTGTTGATTTCAAATCATGGCAATAACCTGATGGAAGGTTATGTCATACGTGTCGTTATAGAAGAACATAGATTATCTGACCTACGTATAAAGACTATGTCCATATGTTCTCGCATGTCCATGTCTGACATTTTCATTTTTCAAATCCACAAACAGGTATATTATGCACTCATCGTTGCCCTCATTTGGGACAAATTTCAAAGTTCCAAACCTTGAGCAAGGAAGAATTTTTGTTTTCATAAAAGTGAAATGTGCAATTTTTAATAATTTCCTACAAGTTTTTTGTCTAATGAAAAATACATAATTTACCAGTTCAGATTTAATAAAACCTCAGCTAATATTTTTAATCATATCGGCAGCTTTTTCCGCATTGTTATGACCAATTATCAGTGTAGCTAGGCCATCGCATATTTTTTTGGACCCATTTTGACAGTTTGAATTGACAGGGTTTAATGACGAAAGAGGAATTCCCACTAAGTTCTGATGAGGTTGAAGGGTTTCACAACCTGGACAATGATTACAAAAAAACATCGCCCCGAATTTTCGCTAGGATGCAGAATTTCCAAATTCATAGGTTTTTTTTAGCTTACGAAAGTAGATTCTAAAACACGGTACACAGTTAATAGGTCTAAAATGAACATTTTCTTTGTGAAGCTTACCTGAAATCAATACAGCTACGTTGTGAAGGTCTGATAAGTAACTTTTGACCAATTATGGGGCATGCGTTCGGATCCTTTCTGAATTCAAAGTCGAATATTTCCAACACCTTTTAGACGGAGTAAAAGCACGAATAATGGAAAAAGTGTCGTCACAAGTCTAAATTTTAATGAGAGAAAATATAAATTAATTATGACCAGCGATAAAATTGTGCTTGAAACGTGCTTTGCAATACTGCTTTATTTTTCGATGACACACATTTTTAAAAAAAAAAATGCTAAAAAAAACGAAATTACATGCCTCATTCTGCTCCCATTTTTCAATGACATAGTTTTGAGAGAGAAAAAAATCAATGGAAAAGCGAAATGACCTGTCCCTGTCTGCATAATCCTCATTGGTTACTCACTTCTTGGTACCCTCCTTGGCCCTCATCAGCACCTGGAAAATCAGCTACAACTTCAATCTAGTATACAAATTACAACACATTATATATGTATAATAAATTCACCAAATATGAACAGAATATTCATTTAAAAATCACTGAACTTCAGGAGAGATATTAGGAAATATACTTGTTTATAAATAATCTTTTAAAATAAATAATATTTACACTTTGTATACAGAACATTGATTTTTGTTTCTTGAGAAACCTATCACGACTGGTTAAAAATACTAAAATAGTACCTGGTACAATGTTGATGAAAACTAGATGGAAATGTGATTTCATACATGGCTCGATGAATGGACACGTATGCCCATGCCCGTGCACAATAATGTCACAGTTTAGTACGAATGTGACATTTCATAACATGAGCAATTGTGAATATATAATTTCTTTCCTAAAATTGAATTTTTAATAATTTGCTACAACTTTTTTGTCAAATAAAAAATACATACATGTAATTTTACAGTTCAGATTTCATCAAAACTCTGTCACTAGCTTTAATCATATCGGCAGCTTTTTCCGCAATCATAATAACTGGAGCATTGGTATGACCAGAAATCAGTTTAGGCATGATGGATGCATCAACGACACGAAGTCCACTGACTTTATACACTCTAAACAGACAACAAATATTTCAAAAAGAAATTATGATAACTGGCATCTATTCCAAAATAAAAGTAACCAATATTTCTATAACAAGTTTATAACCTGTGCTTAAAAATTAAATAGAGAACGGATATGCTCACCTAAGTTGTTCATCGACAACTGCCATCGCATCCGTTTTTGGTCCCATTTTGGCAGTACCAGCATGGTGATATATGGAAAGGGGTTGATGACGAAGCAGACATTCCCAGTAATCATCTGTGGGAGGTTGAAGGCTTTCACAACCTGGTGTAATAGTTTCAAAAAACTTCGCTCCGAATTTTTGGTAGGGAGTAGAATTTCCAAATTCAAAGGTTTTTTTCATAGCTGACGATAAATAGATTTCAAAACACATCAAAATCTCTAATTTAAAATTGAATCAGGTTTTTGTGTTGCTTACCTGAAACCAAAACAGCTACGTCATGAGGATCAGAAAAGTATGCTGGATCAATTATGGGGTGTGCTTTCGGATCCTTACTTCGAAGACGAATATGACCAACACTTTTTGGACGGAGTAAAATAGGAACAATAGAGAAGGTGTCGTGGTCAACGTAGGGCAGATAATACTTCTCCCAAGTCTAAATTTTGATGTGAGAAAATACAAAAATGCATGATGCTAAATGAAAGAAGTAACTGTTTTAGCTAATACAAATAAGTTTAATATACCAATGTAATGCAATATAAGAACAACATACTTCCTTTGACAGCCCAAGGAGACGTGGTGCAGATTCTCCTTTGTCAGAAGTTGGACTTGACGAAACAAAAGCCAATTCAATATCTGGCCAATCTTTGTGGCCATCAGCGTATTTAGTGTTAATGAACGCAAAACTTTCCACACCAGCGGCTAGTACGGTTAATTTCCCTGTGTATAAATAACGTTGTAATTTTTAACATAACTAAAGCTTCATGCAATTTTTAAAATTTTATAACGATTTTATATGTCGGGAATGAAAACATCAAAACAAACCTGTTCCTTAAATGTCATGCTTTAAAAAAAATCAAAGGCAAAAACGAAATAACCTGTCCCATTCTGTTCCCATTCGGCATAGTCTTCCTTGGTTACTCTTTCAGGCATAAATGATAATGGCTGATTTACGCTCCAGATCAAACCATTGGCACCAATGTGATCTTGGAGGTTTTCGCCAACACCTGGTAAATCGGCGACAACTTCAATCTATAAAATGTACACCACATTAAATTCACCAACGGTACACAAATTATAATTCATGGTTCCCTGGAAATCATCAGGAAATTTAATAATGGACATTGATTATTTAGGTTTCTCAGTTCAAAATTATGTAACTGAAACGAAAATGAATGGTAAGTATGCAAGTTAAATTTGTGGCCATGGTTAAAGTTTAGACTTACTCCAATATTTTCCAGGTGTTCTCTGGGTCCAATACCTGATAGCATCAATATTTGGGGTGATCCAATAGCTCCTGCTGATAGTATGATTTCTCGTTGAGCAAAAACCATAACTTCTTCTCCGTTACGATTATTGTCTTCGTAGACAATGGCATAAGCTCTTTTATTAGGGGTAAACAAAATCTACATTTAAAAATTGGTTATATTAAGTCATCTTGCAACTGAAACGTCAATAAAAGTCGTGAATCTCAGAATCAAATTACTTTCAAGACATGAGCATTCTTCCTGATGGTAAGATTCTTCCTAGATTTCGCTGGTTGTAGAAAAGCATTATTTGTGCTACACCGAGCTCCACGTCGAATAGTTGCTTGTGCATATGCCGCACCTGAAGCATTAAGGAGTATGAAAATCACACTTCTAGGGCATGTTCTTGGCATTAAGAGGGATTGAAACCTTATCCTTTTCAACGGGTAAATTTGCAACGACACCCATACCTAAACAAAATGAGATTAACTAAAAACAAAAATTGTTTAAAATAGCTTGATAAATCTGCAAGGTCATTCGCTTGCCGTTTTTCACTTTAAAATAGTAGATTTTTTAATTTAAATTATTCTTTGAATTTTTGCAGTCACAACTTGCCTTTTTCATGCTGCCACCTGCTGGCAACGTGTACAAAATAACGGACATTTTACAAACTTGTTTATTAATTTTAAAAAAATCTACTATTTTAAAGTTAAAAACGACAAGCGAATGACCTTGCTGATTTATCAAGCTATTTTAAACAATTTGTATTTTTATTTAATCTCTTTTTGTTTGGCTGTGAGTGTCGTTGTAAATTTACCTCACCAGTCTCACCAGTCTGTTTGTCACCATTGAGATCACTTCGTATTGGATAACCATCGGTGGCAACAGCTTTAAGAAATGCATCTGCAAGCGGAGTTTTATAAGGGATGCTCTCCACGGTTAATAAACCTCCTATACCATGGTGATCAACTGAAATCATTTTGTTTGGCAACCCATTAACCATTATACTAATAATATCAATTATAATTAGTCATTGAAGATCCCTTGCATGTATGAGAATATATGTTCGCATTATGAATTACCATCATTAGCAATGTGGTCATCTTGATTATCCTCAGATTTTTTAAAGTAAGGTAAAACTTCATCAAAACTCCATCCGGGGTTACCCAAAGCTGCCCATTGGTCGTAATCATGTCGGTTTCCACGTAAATACACCATGTAATTGATAATACTTGAACCACCTTCAATAAATATATACATTACAAATTTACGCCGATATTTTAGATACCACTTTCTCCACTTTTTTCTGAAAAATAATTGAAAAAACTTACCTAATACTTTTCCTCTTGGAATCAACATTTTCTGCCCATAAACATTGTTACGATTACTGCATTGCTGAATACATATAGCTGTATTAATAACTAACAAATCACTGACCTTGTTTATTAATCCTAAGCAGGAATAACTTTGAGGTTCACTTTCGTACTGCCAATCCATTTCTGTTTGTGCGAGGCCCCTGGCAAATAATGGAACTTCAGATATGTTGGTGGGATCATCTCCTGCCTCCAGCAATAACACTTTAAACTGTAGATTTTCTGTCAAACGATTTGCCAAAACAGATCCAGAGGAACCAGCACCAACTAAATACATCGCCAGTAAAAACGCCATCATTAAACTACACAAAATACAGACGAATTTGTATTATAATAAAAATACTTCCCTATGATGAAGTCATAATAATCCTCTTGTGGACTGTCATGCGATGTCTCAGATGCAATTTCTCTCACGTGTAAATAAACCAAAACTAGCGAGGAAATTCGAATAATATCTTGAAATAAAAACATTTCGATAAAATCGTGCTTATGCTGTCCAATTGTAGCTTCCTTAAACTCTAATAAGAATAATTTGAATACTTAGCATAAAACTTGTATTTGTAACTTAATCTTATCAGTATACGCATGACGTTATTCGGTTGCGTCTAAATTATACAAAACGCTAAGTATATTAAGGATATGTTCAAGGCTATGTTTCAAGGCTAGCAAGTTCCAGTGAAATTCACTGCAATGCAACTAGATCAATGACGTAGCGAGGATATTTAGTGCCCAGGGCAACACAACCATCACACACAGTTTTGAAAAAACAGCAATGTGTGTATTAATTATTGTGTCACAGACCATATAAGGCACCCCGTCTTCTTGGAGTCCTTCCACGGACCCTATCAGGGGTGTCGGGGTTGAGTTGTCCACTGAGGGT
>JAQGBW010004528.1:0-13606 GCA_034698625.1 Julus scanicus
GCAAATTTCGACGTCGACCAGTTTTCGACCAGATCGACGTCGAATCGACTCGATTCGACGAGTCATTTCTGACTGGGGTTACTATACATGCAGGAGTAGAGGTGTAATTTCTGGCGGAGGTGTTATCCCAGGCCGAGCTTTCGATAGGTGGTCTTGTGAGCGATAACGAAGGCTCTGTTATCATGCTGCATAAATTTAAAGAAGTAAGGAGCGATTGACACTGACGGAAGGATATAATTCAAGCTTTAAAATAGGATTTGCAAATATGAATGGGCTTCGGAATTAGAATAAGTGGCAGAAAGTCGGGCATTCATTTCTATAGGGCTCTTTGACATAATTGGCTTAGCGGGAAACTCATCTCTGTGGTCAGTAGGATTTACAGAAGCAGGCTGGTATCTGCTATAGGCTACTCTCTAGAGACCATGACGAGAAACAGAAAGAGGTTTATGAATAGTATGGAGGAGTTTCCTTACTATGAAAGAGTTTAAATGTAAAGGAAAAGAACATCTGGATGACTTTATGTGGTTGACAGATTAAAATAGCATTCAGTGTAGTGTACATGGCGGTGGTGGGCTCAGAAATCTCACTGAATAAGTGCATGTATTCATGTCTTTAAAATGACACAGATGATCTAGAAAGTCAAGGGCTGAAGGTGCTAGTGATGAGAAATTTCAATAGGTATCTAAGGCAATCATATGTGCAAGATAACATAAATGGTAAACTTCGATGCATGTTTACGGAGAGCAAAAAGTTAGTCATTGAGAATCTGCTACTGGAGTTCAAAAGAAAAGGTACATAGACAAATGGCTAAATGCTGTTAGAAGCTGCCTATGTGGAGAGGTTAAAAAAAATGGTGGTGTATGAGGCAAGTAAAATAGGGCTAGTCTATGAGCATCACTTTGTATGAATAGATATTAACATAGGAAGGATGCCAAAAGCTCTCATTCAGCAATGTAAAAACCAGAAACGATGGGCTATTTCTAAGCATTTATTTTGGCACTTGTTTGCACAGCATATGACTGACAAATTGGGGTCCAACAAGGATACAACTATGCTCTCTGGAGAGACGTTACAATTAACTCAGGCTAGAAAATTTTGGTTTTTGAAAAATCTGCAGGCAGCATGTTTTTTTGCTGATCGCACTGAGCCCTGATGCATGTCATGCAATTCGGACTTGGGATGATGCTTGCAGTGAACACAGTCACCTGTTTAAAGGCCTCCATGTGGAGAAAATCTTCATCGCATGAAAGTAGAAAAAGGCTAAGGCAGACGCTAAGTCTCTTTTGGCAATGTGATTGTCTACACAAGACCAGACTATATGGCCCTCCATTCTGCATGGTGGTAACGAAGCTAGTAAACAGTACTAGAAATAATTAAGGAACTGGGACTAGGGACTAGGCTATAAAATTGGGATCAACTCATTAGGGAGTCCACCGCAAGGTGATTTTGTATGCATTATCTTGAAAGATTGTGATGAATTTCAGAAGCTTCTGGATGTCAAGGCAATACTTTAACTCACCATGAAGACTGGGTTAAAGTATGGCAACCACTAGCAAATCTGTCAGCCTTCATATGGTACAATGCACCACATGGCACAGCAAGCTGCAGTCCCAGTTTCCAGCCCTGAAACACCACAGCCTTATGGCCCAGTCAAGCAACAGGTCACACACTATTACCATGACTGGCCCTTCTGTGCTTGCCAAAGCCAGCCGCCTACCTCCGGATTGCCAGGCTATAGTAAAAACTGAGTTCGACACGATGCTCAAACAAGGAGTTGGCGATTTCTCCACCAGACTACCATGCCCCTGGGTACCACAAGCGTTCTGTTGACAGGTTTTAAATGCCCTTCAAAATCTGGCACACCCCGGCACCTTGCTATGGTGAAACTGATATCTACATCTTTGTTTGGCCATCCATTCGCAAGGACTGCACAGCATGGGCCTGTGCTTTTCTGCCCTATCAACACTCACGTCCAGGTTTCAACAATACTGTCACCTAACAATCGGTTTAAGCATGTGCATATTGACCTGTTGGACCACTCCCACCTAGCAACGGCAATGTGTATTTGCTTACCTGCAATAACAGGTACACACGCTGGCCCGAAGCGATCCATATAACTGACAAGATAACAAACATCATTGCCACAGCCTTCTTCAGCGGATGGATTTCCTGATATAACGTACCACAATGGGTTACTACTAACCAAGGCCGGAAATTTGAATCTGATCTGTTTTCCTGCCTAGGCCGCCTCACTGGTTTTCGAAGGGCCTCTTCATCTTCCAGACAATTTCTTCGCTTCCACTTCGTAATCACCAACACTGCATAAGTTGCTGGCAAACTTATGCCACATAATTGCTAATTATGTCTAGCAGCTGTTAAGCATCTTGCTAAGCCACTGTTGTTCGAGCCCTGTAACCTTTCAACTTACTCATATATTTTTCTCCAACATGACTATAACCGTCAGGCCATGGAAAAGCCGTACAAAAGTTTTTTGCCATCCTCCATCAAACAGATAAGATGTTCACCATTAGGCGTGGCACTCGTGAAGTTAATGTATCAATTGACAACGTAGTGCCTGCCTATGCATGGCTGAAAAATAACCAACTAGCTATGCCACATGTTACACTTTTGCCTCCTCTGCATACCGACTGTTGCTAGAACTATATGCAGGAACCTGTTTGGTTGATTTAGAAACTGAGCATGTGGGCTTTGAAATTTAGAATTGTTTGTGTTTTTGTTTGTTGTTCTGATTTGGTGTTCCGAAAACATTGTTTAAAGGCAAATTATCTTTATGCAATTATAAAGACAAGATTTCTAAAGGTACAAAGATTCGTTATTCAGAAAGGTAGCTCTCGACCCAAACATTTGGTCTGATTAGCCGGATCGAGCAGCAATAAGAAAATAAAATTGGATCACTGGTGAATAATGAAAAATACAAATGTGTACTAGGCTTTCTGCCTGAAAAATAATAAGTGTGATTTAAGCAGAAATGGAGGATCAAGAAAATGGGAAAACAAATGGTGTATCGCAAGAAAGCCAAGTCATGGATTCGCAGGGAGAAAATCGATGAAAAGCCATGCGAGTTCAAGTAGACGTAAGGAGATAGAAGCTGAATTAGAGAGAGACCTTAAAGAATTTGAAACTTGTCAGGAAATTGAGTCGGTTTTAGGCACCTCATTGTGCCATCGACAAATAGATGGCTAGAAGGAGCCAGGAATGCCACTAGAAGAAAAAGTGCTTCGCTGGGACACTCAATTGCATTTCGAGGCAGGTGATCATTCTTCTATAGCGGCAAAGCATCCTTGGATGGAAACATCCATGGTCCCTGAAAAGACTGCAAAACAAGTCGTGACCACATTGCCAACCGCAAGGATTGAGGAAAAATTGTTAACAACGGTGAAAACGAAACAAGTAAACCTTATCAATTCGAAGAAAGTATTTGATCCTAAACCAATTCGGAATTCAGACTCTGGAGTGAAAACATTACTATCCAGACAAGCATTTAGTGAAGAATTACCAACATTTGGAGGAAATTTCAAAGACTGGATATGCTTCTTAAGACATTTTAAACGGTCTACCCAACTTTGTGAGTTTTCCACTGAAGAAAATATTATAAGATTAGAGAACGCTTTAAAAGGAGAAGCCAGAGCTGCTGAATGTGGTTTGTTTGCTTTGTCAGATAATGTTAATAACATGCCAAAGATTTTGAAACGACGATTTGGGCGAGCAGACTACATTATTGAGTGTCTTGTACAACAAGTTAAATGCATCACTCCGATAGCAGAATGCCAGTTGAGAAGTTTGTTGAAGTTTTTAAATGCAGTACAAAGTTTTGGTGTGCTCTCATGGACATTTGTGGAATCCTAAATTGAGAAAGAAATTGGTGGGAAAGTTACCATCCATCTTAAAGTTAAGCTGGGGAGAAAAAATAGCAAAAAATCCTGCTGTGACCCTAATGGATTTTGCCATTTGGCTAGAAAGAAAAGCCTAGGCAGCGAGTTTTGTGACTACTATAAAGTTAGCAAGGAAAAGGATACAATATAAATAGCAAAAGAAAATAAAAGTCGATAGAAGCAAAGTAAAAAGGAGACATTTTTCACAAGTGTGGAAGAAGCCGTTAAGTAAGTACCAAAGTGTTACTTTTGCAAGGAGAATGGTCATCCGTTAAATTACTGCTAGAAATTTACACATATGCAAATTCCATAAAAAAGTGACTTTATAAAACGAAATAGAATCTGCTTCTGTTGTCTGGGATATGGCCATCAAGTATGGATCTGCCAAAAGAGAGAAACATGTGGGGTTAGTGATTGCAAAATAATCCACCACTGTCTACTGCATCAAGGAGAAGCTATAAAGGATGGCCTGAATATGGAAATTGTAGGACATGCAGCGTGTTCCACGACAAACAAGGTGTTACTAAAAATATTCCTGGTGATGTTAAAAATGCCAGAAAACCAACGACCAGGAAGGCAGTTGATTACTTATGCGCTGCTTAATAAAGCCTTAACCTTCACTTTGACCGACGACAGCTTGGCAAAGAAACTAAAATTAAAGGGTGAAAGGGATCCGATGAAATTGAAATGGACAAATGATTTGATTTATGAAGATGCAAGTTCGTAACAGGTGAAACTCCAAATTGGAGGCATGGAAAGTAAAGATCTGTATTCCATGTTCAATGTCCGTACAGTAAAAAGTTTTGATCTACCAAGGCAAACTGTGAATATAAAAGAATTAGCTTCAAAATGAAGTCATCCTGCGGCGCCATCAGTTAAATCCTTGCAAGGAGCAAAACAAATGTTGCTTATTGGTAAGGATCATTAAGATTTAATTGCTACGAGAGACATAAAAGAATTGGCAAGAGATGTGCCAGGACTCTCCAAAATAAAGTTAGGCTGGGTGGTGCATGGAAATTGGGGACCAAATGTGAGTCATGCAGTGGAATTTACATATCACATCAGTCAAACAGAAAGCGACAATTAAGGATCTAAATAATTTAGTAAAAGAAGCATGTAAGACCGAACCATTCGGAGTAACAATCCCAAAAGCGCAGGCAATATCCAAGCAAGAAAAAAGAGCAAAAGATCTCCAAGGTAACACAAAAATGTTGGGGCAATGTAAGTGTGCCAACCAAATTATATTGGCCCAATGTTGGTAAACCAACGATGGTCCTACATAGGATTGCTTCATTGTGTAATGCTGGCCCAACATAAAGGGCCAAAGTTGGGTCAACATTGAGCCAATGCTGACATACCAACCAAATCATGTTGGCCCAACATTGGCCCTATATGTTGTGCTAACATTAGGCCAACATAATTAGGTTAGCATGCCAACATTAGGCCAACATAATTAGGTTGGCATGCCACCATTGGCCCAATGTCAACCCTAAATGTTGGGCGAGCATTGCATCATAGGGCATTTTTATGTTATGAAAACATTGGCTACTAAATTATGTTATCCTGAATTTTTTCAAATATATAGGGTCAATGTTGAGCCAACATTAACAGCCAATGTTGAGCGAATGTATAAATGTATCTATAAATTAGGCGGTAACTTCAAATATTCAAATTTTTAATTAAATCATTTATAAAACCATGAATAATGACGTCACATCATTTTTACCATGCATACATACATAGATAAACATATATAAATACAATAAATAGCTTAAAAATACATAAAGCAAGATTGTTTGAACCACTGACCATAGGCATGGCAAACCGGCATCTTACCTCAAAGCCATTGGGTCAACTTGAGTTTGATGGAAGTAAGGAAGAGGTAATGCATGAAAGAAAGAGGGTTTTTCTTCAAAATAAAAAATGACTATGTGTACTAAAAACAGTATTAGTTACTATAGAGGGGCATAAAATAGGGTAATTACACAAAGCATTGCAACAATACCATTTACCCAACGTGGAGCCAACGTTGGGCCAACATACGTTTGCCAACAATTGGCCGCTGGTTGGCACACAACTATGGGCCAATATATCTTTGCTAAGCTTTTGCCAACGGTTGCCACCCAACGTTGAGCCAACGTTGTGCCAACATAACATTGCTAAACTTTTGCCAACGGTTGCCAACCAACATTGAGCCAACGTTGGGCCAACATAACATTGCTAAGTTTTTGCCAATGGTTAAAACCCGGCGTTGAGCCAACATTGGGCCAACATTGAGTGTTACTTGGGTTATTGGACAAAGTGACCCGTAGAGTGGGGGACTACTGGGAATCGGGTTTATTATGGCAAACAGATGATGTTACTTTGCCCCGAAAGCAAGATTGCAGCCTTTAATCAACTGTGCAGCTAAGAGCGAAAAATGGACAAAGATGAGTTAATTGCAAGACAATATTGTAAAAAAAAATGGCGGCAAATGTAGCAAAAGAATATGCTAGGATTTTATTAAAATCTGATGCCAAAGTAGAAGGACCCAGAACTTGGTATATGCCACATTTCGCTATATCGAATAAGCCGGGTAAAATCCGCCAAGTTTTTGATGCTTTAGCGCAGCGTTGCGGGACCAGCATAAATAAGCATCTGTTGCCAGGACCGGATCTGCTGAACCCGCTTTCCAGTGTACTATTCCAGGTTCGACAAAGAGCTATAGGTTTTGGAGCGGACATAAAAGAGTTTTATCCGCAGATAAGGATGAAGCAGGAAGATATTTCTTATCAAGGGTTTCGGTGGAGAGGAATGGATTGAGACAGACCACCAGATGTGTGTGAAATTGTTGTAGTCTGCTTTGGAATCGTTTGCGGTCTGGCAATTGCACAGGAAGTAAGGAATCGAAATGCTCAGGAGTTTAAAGAGAAATTTTTAGAGGCAGCAGAAGTTATCCTCAAATGGCAATACATGAATGATTATTTGGACAGTTGTGCTACAGAACAACAAGCAATCAAACTTATTAAAGAAGTTATCAAGGTTCATCACCAAGGAGGATTTCAAAAAGAAAAGTGGGTTTGCAGTTCAAATGCAGTTTTGGGTAGCATTCCAATTAATTTACGTGGCATTTAAGGAAAGGACATATAATTAAAAACTGAGATGTCAACTGAGAAAATGCTAGGATTACACTGGAATCCCAAAACCAATGTTTTCACAGTTAAGAGCGAGTTTCGCAAAGTTACGACAGACGTTCTTTCGGGTTGCAGAAGTCCTACAAAAAAAGAAGTGCTACGAAAGGGGTTATGTCAATATTTCACCCGTTGGGTTTTGTAGTACTGATCATCATTAAAGTGAAAATCCTGCTTCATGACATTTGGCGATTAGATTTTGGTTGGGATGACCAACTGATAGGAAAAGTATTAGACAAATGGCAAAAATAACTGACAGAACTAACAAAGATTCATCAAGTGATGATTCCTTGATGTTATTCTACTATGGATGGGATAAATGTAGAACGAGAACTTCACGTGTTTTGCGATGCCAGTGAAGATGCATTTGCCGCTGTAGCATACCTTCGAGTTAAACTAGGGGAAGATGTAGAAGTAGCGTTCGTAGCTGCGAAAACTAGAGTCGCTTCAATACGGCAAATGTCAATCCCATGCTTAAAGCTTCAAGCTGCTGTAATGGCTAGTCAATTAGCTGACATGATCAAAAGAGAACATAACCTTGAAGTTGACAGCATTTATTTCTGGAGTGATTCAAGGACTGTGTTATGTTGGTTCTGTTCGGATGCACTTAATTATAAACAGTTTGTGACATATAGAGTCGGAGAAATTGAAGTACTCACTGATGTTACAAGTTGGAGGTGGATTCCATCTAAGAAAAATGTTGCCAATGAGGCAACAAGAGATTGTCAAGAAAATGATCACAGGACCACATTTTCTACATCGACTAAAAGAAGAATGGCCAGTAGAAGAAGTTTGTCAAATAGACTTTCAACCGACTGAGATAGAATTTAAAAAGGAGTCTGTAGCCACGACCTTAATTCAAGGAGGAATAAATTGCTTTTTGGATATAAATAGATTCTCTTCATGGAAAAAAACTTATATGAGCAACAGCATGGTTGCTTAGATGGGAAGCCTTTAGTATAGTGACCATGTGGGGCTTCACTGTCATGCACGTAGGCGACCATGTGGGACTTTGAAATTTTTTTGACATTTTTCTTATAGCAATGACATGGGATTTTTTTTATATCCTTGTCTCCGCCTTGGGACTTACAAGTAAAGT
This sequence comes from Julus scanicus, assembly GCA_034698625.1. Classification (NCBI taxonomy): domain Eukaryota; kingdom Metazoa; phylum Arthropoda; class Diplopoda; order Julida; family Julidae; genus Julus; species Julus scanicus. The sequence continues at coordinate 8,163 of JAQGBW010004528.1, forward strand.
ACCAGAGGTGCCAGATGCCTATTTTAATGTATGAAACCTCATTGAAAAAATCTTAAAAACATTTGAAATCAGTTGTCAGATTGGAAATGTTTAATTTTTTTTTACTATATTCTAATTAAAAACATATGGATCTAAGGTTAAAAATATAAAATAATATATACCAAGCGGGATATTCATAAAATTCATATTATTTCTCATAAAAATTAATTTTTTTCAATAAGTTGATTTATTATTATTTTCCAACTCTAGATTCATAGGTTTTTAAATGGAAAATAGTAACTGACAACAGACCTCACGGGTTCTTAGGATCAAAACCTTAGGATCTAGGACTTAGTAACGTTAAAATCAGAACACTCAGTACCTTAAATAAATTTAATAACAACCATAATCTAAATTAACAATTAATTCACCAATTTCAAAAAATCTAGTTAACTTTTAACATCAATGCTTCAACTTGCACCTTGCAGGATTATTGTAAAGAACAGCACAATGACAACTCTACACATTTTATTATGAGGTGAAAACAAAACAAAACATTACTTGACTATTTTCGTCTTAACGTCTCTTTTGGGCATTTTAGCAAGCAAAGGAAAATCGTTTAATTAAGATAAATCGTTTCCCTTCTCTTGTTTTCAATGATCGAAGAAATTAAATCATTGGAAACCTCACCGGTGGGCCAGAAATCTTCCATTTCTTAAACAATGATTTAAGTTTATTGAATTTAACTATTAAAAATATCCAAATTCAAAGATAACGATTGAAAATAAATATTCTCAATGATGAGATTTGTTACATTTATGTGAGCTAGCAGGCGATTTTGGCGAATTTGGCTAATATTCATTCAATATTACACTTAAATTGAACGAAAACTTGGCTAAAATTTTCCCAACATTTTACTTAAATTGTCCCAATATTTGACTCAAATAGACCAAATATTTGGTTAAATTTGTCCCAATATTTGACTGAAATTGACTGAATATTCAACTAAAATTTACCCCATATTTATCTAAAATAAACAGAATTTTTGGCTAATATTCATTTAATATTTCACTTAAATTAAATCGAACATTTGGCTAAAAATTTCCCAACATTTTAATTAAATTAACCGAATATTTGGCTAAAATCCATACAAAATTTCAGTCAAATTAACAGATTGTTTCGTTAAAATTTACACAATATTTAACTGAATACTTAATGTGTGAATATGTGCAATGTTTGGGCTATGACGCAATATTCAATTTTATGTAAATACAATGAGGAAGCAAAAATCCAAAAAAAAATTTTAGTCCCACATGGTCGCCTTACTAAAGGCTTGCCGCTTAGATTCATCCGATAGTTGAGCAAAAGAAAGAATAAAACCATAAATTGGGAATGTGAGTTAGAAACTAAAGAGTTAGAAGAAGCTAAGAAGCTGTGGTGAAAGCTGTGGCTGCTTTAAATGAAGGCAAATAATTGATATACACAGCTAACAGATGGCATTATTGTCACTAATGCTAGGGAAATCTGATTTCGTTAATAAATTAAGGAAGGATATATTTTGTAGCGTAAAAACACTCGTAGGCTAAAAATAAAACAACAAAAATATGCATTTTAACATTCATTAAGGCATTCACGAAAAATGGTTTGGGGATTGTATTATACGGTTATCATCTGCAGCCGTCTGGTTGTGTTAGTGCCGCAAGTGTCGAAACCTAGAAATACTGGTGTGAGTGATGCAAGCGGGGGGATTTTCACAAAATAACCGATAGATTTAAATTTTGTAGTGCCATTTGCTGACATCGGGTGGCATTAGTGTTGCAAAGGTGGGGATTTTCGAAAAATAGCTAATAGATTTAAATTTTGTAATGCCATTTGCTGACATCAGATGGCATTAGTATTGCTAAGATAGGGATTATCGAAAATTAGCCGATATTTAAATATTGTAGTTCCATTTGCTGACATCAGGTGGCATTAGTTGTGCAAAGGTAAGGATTTTATAAAGACAGTTAGGCAATTTGATTCTTGTAGTAGAATGCGAAACTATCAGGTGGCGTTAATGTCACAAGCAGCAGGATTTGTGCTAAAATAATAAGAAAATTTCATTATGTAGCCTCATTGTCAGCCACGGCATTAGTAAAGCATGTCGCCACATCACTAAAAATCGGTCGCTGCTAGTATAGTATGTCGCCACATGTGTTAAACAAATACCTAGCTCGTAATACGAAGCTTCACTGTGGGTTTTTAATGTAGATAATGCAAAATTTCATAGAATTTATGTCATGTCAATAATGAACATAAAGAAATAAATGTAATAAAAGTTTAATTGTCTACTGTCAAGAACATGTTAACAGCAGTAATACATAAGATGAAAAACATATTAACACGGTAATACAAAAGATCAAAAAGATGTTATCAACGTTATTGCAAAGAAAATTGGTGTTCGATCTCCTAGAGCAAATCATTAAATGGTGTTTGGAAATTAACTTTTTCTCCAATATTCGGCCAAATGTCCTCGTAGCAGGTGCATTGATGTTCCATGCAAACTGTGCATGATTTTCAGTTTAATATGTCCCCAATTTGATTCGATACCCTAGGTGTTAGTACCTGTAACCTGATCAAACAAATTTTTCTCTGTGATTGACAGTTAGGTGCTTGAAATTGACCGTTTTAAAATATTTCAGTACCAGGAGCCACGTGTCGCTGAATTATAGCACGCAGGGTGGACTCATTTCGTTTTAGGACATTAAACTGACAAATTTCTTGACTACCATTTTTTTTGTCTCCAGACAATTTCAAAAATCCATGGGCCAAATAAACGCATGCCATAATTCTGCCTAACTGGCAGAGCAGTATTACCGCTGAGAATACATCCTCTATTGTATTTTCGGTGCCCTCGCATAAAGCTTTTATCGATTTGCACCCCTTCACCAGGTCCACCCATTGGAGAAGCTTCATTTGGGGCTCTCATGCAAATTTCTCATAGGTAATGGCACCAATGGCTCACTATTCCTTGCATCAAATGTTTGGTTTGCATCAGTGACAAATCTTTTGCCCAACAATACAATATACGTGCTTCCCGAATGGAAATTTTTGTGTGGGATTTTGAATCAGCCGAAACCGTGGCAAAAAACGATCAGACGTCATTTTCTTCGCAAGCTCCTCGGATTTCACCATCAACTATAGCGTTCTTTGCATGACGAAATTTGTGACAAATAAAGCAAGAAAAGCATTGATACACTTTCCTGCGAGATTTTTTCTGCACATTCTTCAGTATTCCTCTACAATTTTGTGTTCCAAGGAGACATTGTTGTTGTTGTTGTTGTTGTTGCTGCTGCTGAAGCACTTAATCCAACAGAAGCAATCCATGTTGTTTAGCAAAATTTGTAGAAAGCTTTTCAGTTACTGTGAGTGCCGACGCCAATGGTCGTGTGGGTTACGTGTTTGCCTCTCGATCTCAAGATGCTGGGTTCGCTCCCAAGTCGAAATCGGTAGAAATTTTACGGATGGGAGAAATTCCCAAAGTGGCGGCTCTTTCGGATGAGAGTTTAAACTGAGGTCCTGTGTTGATTGTAGCACGTTAAAGACCCCTCAAAAAGGGGTAAAAATCTCCCCTCGTAGGCTAAATTCCCAGGGAGGTGTTAAAGGCTCATCCCCTGGCGTTGGTGTTTAGCCCTCGTGTTACAAAAATAGGCCAATGTTAAAAATCAACAAACAAACAGTTAATGTGTGAGTGAGCAAAATTCATAAAGATTAGGATTATGTGACATTACTAAGCTGAAGACCAGAACACTGATACGAATACAATGACAAATGATCCATGTATGCAACATCATAACCAATTAAATGGACATTTTTATATAAGTATGGCTAATCTTACCACCCTTAATTACCAATAAAATGGACATTTTTATATAATTATGGCTGATCTTTCCACCCTTAATTACTAATAAAATGGACATGTTTATATAATTATGGCTGGCTTTTTCACCCTTAATTACCAATAAACTGAACATTTTTATGTAATTATAACTGGCCTTTTCAACCATAAATAGCAATCAAATGAACATTTGGAGGACATTTTGGAAATATGTTTAGGATTTTACAAACTCGGAAAAATTCTGCCTATTTATGTGATTATACATGTGACGACATTTTTTAGCGACCGATGTGGCTACATGCTATACTAATACTGTCAGCCACCAGGTGGTATTAGTGTCACAAGTCGAGGGATTTTCAAAAAAAGATTTGGTAATTTTAATTATATAGTACCATTTACAGTTCCCAGGTAGTGTTAGTATTGCAATGTTTAAAATGTAAAACTACATGGGGGAATTTCAAAAAATAATAGGGATGACTTATTTGCAGTAGCATTTTGATCCTACAGGATAAGTTTGTATTGCAAAGAAGGGTATTTTTTGAAAAACAGCTAAAAAATCTGATTTGGACTACACAAGTATCGCAAGTCCTGCAGACTGTATTTTTCGGTTAATCTGAATGCAGGTGCCACATGTCACCCTGCCTGGAAATGCAAGTGATATCATAAGGACGTCACTAACACACACTCTACCTACACTAAATACAGGAAATGCCCTCACTCTGCTAATTTGGGCCTGCTTTTACAGGAAATGCTGTCACTCTGCTGATTTGGACCTGAGTAGTTGAAAGGGATGTTAAAACAGATATATGGCTGTAATGAGTGAGGGAGGGGGTTTAGGTTTTTATAAGGCCGTGCAGAGTCTTGAATCTTGTCGGATAGGGAGTTGTGGAATCTTACGGTTGCTGTCTCTAGTGTGGACCTTTTTAGATTTTAAATCACGTCTGTGGGAAGGCTGAAAGGGGCCAAGTTTTGAGTAGAGAAGGGCAATGGGGGATGTAGCTGGGTAATAAAGCATTTGAGAAGGTTGTATCTATCAGGGGAGAGGTCCAGCCAATGGAGGAATAATTGATGGGATAATGAGCGTAGTAATGGTGGTATTTTGGACATTGCAATCTTCAGGTTAAATGTCTGGTTTAGCAAGAAATATTTGCTGGGATCGCCCCCGTCTCATTATAAAGAATGTATGCTGGTGTAATGGGATTCGTCTTGAAGATCCTACACAGAAATCAATCCTGGAATCTGCCAGGGCGTGGGGTGGGATCAAAACCCATAAAGCAGCACTATATGTGATGATAAGGGCAAGAATATAGTTATAGAGTGATAAATAGGCAGGATTATGGTTTAAATTTTTTCATGAACATTTTAATAAGGAGGAAGGATTGTCTATTGAACTTAGATTTTAGCTCCACAAGATGGGCCTGGGGTGACCTCGTACGATGTAATTTCATGCCGATATATGTCCAGGTGCAGGGGCGTAATTTCAGCAAAATGCCAAGGGAAGCGAAATCAAAGAAAAAACATTTTTCGCTCCCTAACCAGCAGCGTAGTTCGCGGTTTTTGCCACCCGGGGCGGAATCTGAGTTTGCCG